>PISX010007128.1:0-91466 GCA_004024625.1 Mellivora capensis
TTTAGCTGAGAATAGAATTTCCAGCACTTTAAAATTTTTATTTCAATCTTATTTTACAATAAGTTGCTGGATTTTTTTTTTTTTTTTTGGTCATTCTAGACATTTTGTAGATGTTCTTTCTTTGTTTCTTTCTTTTATTTTTTTCCTGTTACAGTTTTCCTCTTATTTTTGGTGTTCTTCAAGTTTAAATAGAAGCTTCTGGATACAGTATTTACTTTTTCTTTTTAAAGAAGCTATTTTTTTCTTTTTTTTTAAATATTTTATTTACTTACTTGACACAGAGAGAGAAAGAGGAAGAGAGCACAAGCAGGGGGAACATGGCAGGCAGAGGGAGAAGGAGGAGTAGGCTTCCCACTGAGCAGGGAGGCTGACATGGGAATCCATCCCAGGATCCTGGGATCATGATCTGAGCTGAAGGCACACGCTTAACCCACTGAGCCACCCAGGTACCCCCAGTATTGACTTCTTGAAAATTTATCCGGTTGAGGACTCACTGTATTATTCCATGGGTCATGCCTTTCTTTCTTTCTGAGAAATTCTTTGCCATTTTCTCTTTGAATAGTGCCTCTTCTCCATTATCTCTTTGCTCTCTTTTTGGGACTTCTATTAGATGTGCTTTGGACCTTCTTATTTTTTCTCTATTTCTTTCTCTTTCTTTTAAAAGACTTATTTATTTTAGAGAGAGAGAGAGAGAGAACACACAAGCGGGAGGGGTGGAGGGAGAAGGAGAGAGAACCTCAAGCTGGCTCCCCAGTGAGTGCAGAGCCTGAGGTGGGTTCCAATCTTAGAAGAGAGTGGAACCACAAGATCATGATCTGAGCTGAAACCGAGAGTTGGACATTCAAACAATTGAGCCACCCAGTCATCCCTATTCTCTGTATCTCTTAACTTCACTTTCATAGTCACCATTTTGTTTTAACCCTCTGTGCCGTACTATGGGTAATTTTCCAAGGTTTATTTCTAGTTGAATAATCATCTCTTCTGCTGTTTCTGTTAAACCCATCTGTTGAGTGTTTTATTTTCTTTTTTTTTTAAAGAATTTATTTATTTATTTGACAGAGATCACAATTAGGCAGAGAAGAAGCAGGCAGAGAGAGAGAGAGAGGTGGAAGCAGGCTCCCCACCGAGCAGAGAGCCCGATGCAGGGCTCCATCCCAGGACCCCGGGATCAAGACCTGAGGCGAAGGCAGAGGCTTTAACCCACTGAGCCACCCAGGCGCCCTGAGTGTTTTATTTTCAATAGGATACAATCTCTATGGTAGTAGGGAATTTGTATATCTTGGTTACCATTTTATCTCCAGCACCTCAAAGAATGACTGTTCAATAAATAGTTGTTGAAAGAACTAATGAATCAATAAAGTCCAACTTTTTCAAATATTTCTTTGTTCAAATATTTCAATTTTTTTAATCTCATTCTTTCATTTTATTTTTATTTTACATTCTTTCTTCTACGTTTTTAATCATTTTATTCTTTTGCAGTCATGTTCAAGTTGTTTTATTAACAGAAGTTAAGTGGGCACATATTTTTTTTTTCAATTTGGTGTATCTGCTGACTCTCTCTTGTGGTGGATCATTCCCTTGTGTACAAGGACATTGTGTACACATTTTATTGAGAACTTATCTTCAGTGAACGTAGTTTATTCTGTGGGATTCTTCTGTGCCCTGAGTTGTGCAAGTGTTCTTACTACACACTTTTATACTTATTTCTCTAGTGCGTTGGCAGTTTCTCTGTTTCTAGGCTTGGGCTTCTGTTTTCAAATGTAAAACTGGATTTCCATAGACTAGGACTTTCCATTTTCATGGGAACTGTGACCCCCTCACCTCTATCCAACCTAGGCTACTGGGTAGAAGATAAGCTTCCTGGCAATTTCCTTAGGCTTTGAAAAGTGACAACCTTTAGGGTCCTAACTTATGTAGGACTTTTAGTTCCAGCCTCATTAAGTGACTCTAGGGCCTCACCTCTTGGTCCTGCAAAAAGTCAAAAACTTAACTCCTGGCTCTGATTACTATGACTTTGAATTTCTTCTTCATTTCTGGTATCTGAAGTTTTGAGTACTCTCAATTTTGAACTCAGCTTTATAGTTTAAAATAGGTATATTCTATCCATTATTTCTATAAATTTTAGAGGAGATGAGTTGCATGCCATGGCTGTGATTTCTACTTGGAAAGATGATTTAGTTCCCCCCATCTTGCTAATGAATTTCATCCAAATTATCCGAGAGACTATCACTAAGAGTCATCATCTCATTTTTTAAAAAGATTTTTATTTATTTATTTGACAGACAGAGATCATAAGTAGGCAGAGAGGCAGGCAGAGAGAGAGAGGAGGAAACACGCTCCCTGCCGAGCAGAGAGCCTGATGTGGGGCTTGATCCCAGGACTCTGGGATCATGACCCGAGCTGAAGGCAGAGGCTTTAACCCACTGAGCCACCCAGGTGCCCCCATCATCTCATTTTTCATTCGTAGAGATTTTGGCAACAATCTTATAGACTACCATTCAAATCAACTCAATAAATAATACGGTGCTAAATGCTTCGGGACATATAAAGGTGACTAAGGTGGTTTCTGTGCTCAAAACGCAAACATTATATATCAGGGAGATTATGAAATGTTCATAAATAATCGAGAGGCAGGAAGTCTTTAAGTGCTACAGAGATGCCTACAGCTTTAGAACAAGGCATGCTATATTTATTATTAAACAAAATACAAAGCTTGTTTAGAGAAGGAAAAGAGAACTGAAAAAAAGGTATTTTCTAGTGGTAGTAACAGAAAAAAATGTCATGGTAGAGGTGGTAGTTGAAAGGTGTCTTGAAGAACGGGTGAGATTTCTAAAGGGAATAATAATGGAGGCAGAAGTATTTGGCTGGCGAGAGTGGATCTTCCAAACTGAGGGAAAATCAGAAGCTTGGATTAGGAGATGGGGCAGTAGAGAGCATGTAATAGGGAACAGGTAGTCTCATTTGACAGGTTAGGATGCTGGAATGATAGTATTATTAGAAAGTAAAAATTTTTAAAAAATTAAAAATTTTAAAAAGAAAAATATTTTAAGGAAGTAAAAACAAAAATGGAAATAAAGCATGAGTGGGCGTGGGGATGGATGTACAAGTAATTAAATTTTAAATTTATCCAAAAGGAAGGAAAGATGTTGGGTTTATTTTGTTAAGGATACATGTAAGAACCAGGATCACTTAAAAATTTAGTTTGGGTAGTTTCTTCTTCCCCACTTCCCAATCTTCTAATTGGTTAGTTTTTCTAGTTCCCAGGAAAAGAGGGAAACTGAATCAGCATGTTTGTCTCTCAGGCATACGTGCGCCATCTAGTGGGAATAGCTAGTAATCACAGGAAATAACAATTCCTCTCTCTAGAAATATGTTTATTTTTCACTTGTTATTTATACTATGATTAGCTAATTAAAGGGGACCAAGTCTGACTGAATAAGGAAATAAAGTGGTCTAAAACAGTATTGCTTGATCATTGGATTAAGAGAATGTGGAATCAGATACAAATGGATTAGGCACCAAAGCCTTATTCAGTATGAAACGTGAACATTTCCTATCTGAGACTTAACATCAAATTGTATTTTGGGATGAACCTTAAATCAGGATCTACCTGAGTTTGTATAGAGAGCTGAGAATAAGAAAGTCAGTAAGTGAGGAAGGACCTGAGCGACTGCAGGTTACAGTACTCTCCCAAAGTTTTCTGTCCTTCTCCTTTTGATAGGGATTGCAATCCCTATTCAGCCTTCAGACCCCAATATGACTTCTGCGAACCAGGTTCCTTTTCTCTCGGGTGTGTATTAGGTGAATCACTTATCTCCTCCTACTGACAACTATACCCATCATGCTACTGACCACACTGTTATGTCACTCCCATTTTTTAAAAAAGATTTTACTTATTTATTTGACAGAGATCACAAGTAGGCAGAGAGGCAGGCAGAGAGAGAAGGAAGCAGGCTCCCGGGAGCCTGATGCGGGGCTCCATCCCAGGACCCTGGGACCATGACCTGAGCCGAAGGCAGACACTTAACGACTGAGCCATCTAGGCACCCCAATAACAGTAGAGTTTAAATGAAAAAAAGGTTTTTAAGGAATATTACTAGTAGGAAAAAGCTTTTTTTTTTTTCATACCGATTCCCTCCATGATGTCCATTTATTTGTAATCTCTGGTGTTTTATAACTTTCAAAATACTTCTCTCTGCCTTGGTGGGGGAAACATAGTAGTCTATAGCTCACGTTGTCCTTATAGAGATTAAATAAAAGACTACATGTGAGGCGTATACAGCAGCGTGGAGCACATATTACATGCTTAATAGTTGGCTTTTATGATTCCACTCACCTCTTCTCAAAAACTCCCTGAAGCTACCCAGAGACTCAAAGATGGTAGATATGTTCTATCCTCCTTTGTAAGTTGGAAAACTAGTGATCATACAGGCTAACAATGCATCTGTGATTATGGAGTCACATGAGTTATTGAGTTTATGAATCCACAATATCTAAGTAATAATTCATTGTCCTTTCTATGGCATTATGTTGCTTACTTAGACGGAGAGAAGGAAAGAAAGGACATTTGGATGCTAAATAATAAAAGGGCTATACGGCAGAGAATGAAAGCGAGTTGTAAGAGGTGTATTATTTTTCTAATGCTGCTCTAAGAAATAACCACAGCCTTAGTGACTTCAACACCACAAATTTATTATCTGATTGTTCTGTGGGTTAGAACACAGGATTAGCTCTGCAATAAAAATCAAGGGGCTGGGAGGGTTGCATTTCTTTCTGGAGGTTCTCAGGAGAGTGTTGCCTCGCTTTTTCCAGCTCCTAGAGGCCACCTGCATTCTTTCATCCAGCTTCAAAGCCAGTGGTAGGTTGACCTGCGTCACACTGACCCATTCCTCTGTTTCCCTCTTCTACTTTTAAAGACCCTTGTGATTATACTGAGTCCCCCTGGATAATCCAGGATGATCTCCCTATTTTAAGGTCAGCTGATTAACAAACCTAATCTTCTTTTTCCCTGTAAAGTAACATATTCCCAGTTTCCAGGGATCAGGATGTGGACATCTTCGGGCAGATTACAGGCCATATTCTGCCTATTTCAAAGGGATAGGGAATCCTAAGGTGAATACTAGGAAAGGGATCCCCCAAGGATGAAAGGAAGGGGCAAGTGCTTTGTGGGTACAGTGTTTTCAAATGGAAATGTTAGAGGCCTTGCTGCAAGCTATCAGACATATATTATTAACTCACATTGATTTTGGCAGACAAGGAAACCTCTTGATGATTTTCACATGGCTAAACCAGAATCTTGTTTTGTACTTCCTTTGTGCTTTTATTTTTCTATTTAAACCAACGTAGGGACTTTCATATACTCCTGTTAAATTTTATCTTTATATTTTAGCGTAGGGTTCAAGTTTTTTTTTTTTTCCAAAGATTTTTTTTATTTATTTGACAGACAGAGATCACAAGGAGGCAGAGGGACAGGCAGAGAGAGGGGAAAGCAGGCTCCCTGCTGAGCAGAGAGCCGGATGTGGGTCTCAATCCCAGGACCCTGGGATCATGACCTGAGCCGAAGGCAGAAGCTTTAACCCACTGAGCCACCCAGGTGCCCCAGGATTCAAGTTGTTAATCTAATTTTGTTTCCTGGTCCTGTCTTCAGAACAGAACTTTGGCTACAATTATCCAACTTACTTCGAGTTTATCTAATTATAATTACAATTGATTATAATTATAATTATATTGATTCTAATCAAGCCATTATTTAGGAGTCTCATCCACAAGTATCATGAAAGACTGGATTAAATGCTTTGTTGAAATTCATTTCTATCATGACTATACAATTCCCGTTTTAACTCAAAGATCAAATAAAAAAAAGAAGTATAGGATGACTTATCTTTAGGTAGTCTGGTTCTCAGTAACCAGCAAACCCTCTTCTAAATGTTCGCAAACCTATGAATTCTGGAATATTACTTTTTTGTTCTAAAGCTTTTAGTGCGGGGCGCCTGGGTAGCTCAGTGGGTTAAAGCCTCTGCTTTCGGCTCAGGTCATGATCCCAAAGTCCTGGGATCGAGCCCCGCATCAGGCTCTTTGTTCCTCTCTCTCCCTGCCTGCCTCTCTGCCTACTTGTGATCTCTGTCTGATAAATAAATAAAATCTTAAAAAAAAAAAAAAAAAGCTTTTAGTGTCTGTCTTTAAGCCAGTCTTTTGAAAGCAGGTTATTTGTCATCTTTTTTCCATTTTTTACAGTTTCTCTGAACTTAACCAGTCATGGGTCTTAGGTTATCCGTGAATAGCTGTGGGATGTAATTTGTGCCTGGAAACATGAACTTATTTGAAACAGATAGGTGTGATCGCTATCCCCTCACCTCTCTCAAGTTTCACTTCTTTCTCTACTTACTTTCACCTTTACCACCTTCAAGTCTATTTTCCTTACTGAAGAAAAAACACACAGATCGAGTCAACTCTCTGTTTTAGCCTCTATGTTATTCTCTTCTGTAAATTGATAATTCTGTGTTTATGAAAATCTAGGCAGACATAATTATTTCTTTGTGCCCTCTATTATACCCCATGCTACTTTAAACCCATCTTTCTACCTTTTCTTCTCGAAGGTACCAGGTAACTCCAGCCCTCAATGTTTTCTTCATGGCCCTTTATAGTTTATATGACATCGTTTAACGGTGGAAAAAGTATCACCTTCCATTTGATGCTCTTTAATTATTTATTTTGTTGTCTCTCAGAATAATTGTTGATTTCTTTGCCTTTTTTTTTTTTATTTACCTGCAAAACTGGGGTTCTTGCTAAGCAAGAATGCCAGGTACTCAATATATACTGTGGGTTAGTTGAGTTTCTTAAATATCAAATTTGGATAGATATTCTCCACATATTAATCTCTTTGACTGATTTGCTTATAATAAAAGCCAAACAAAACTACCTTTAGAAGTGGTTCTCATCTCCAACCTTCCACTGATTACTAATTAATCATGTCTTTAAGCTATTTAATAACAATTTCAGCTGCATTTGAGATGGCAGTTTGGAATTCTATTGCTAAAGAGGCAAGACTCTCTTTCTACTTTGCCAGTCAAGACTGTGTTTCTTTATTTGTCTGTCCTTATTCTAGAAAAAGATTCTAATTTGAAACTTCTAAATTATACCTAATTTAAGTCCTGAATTTAGAAACCACATCCCTTCTCTTGGCACTATTTTTTAGCTTGGAGAATTGGTAAATGTTTCAAAACAAGAAATTATAAAGAGTGCTTAATAGTACTAATTTAAAAATGGTACATGTAATTTTCAATGTATTGATAATCATGCAAAATGAGCTACTGATGTAACATCGGGAAAAGGGTAGCAAGCTTCATTCTCTTTTCTACATTAAATACTGTCAAAATTCTGGTTCACCATTTATTTTGTTCAGCTAGGCAACTTGTTAAATCTCAGTCTATGACTTCTATGATCTATGTATTCCCATGTGATTTATTTGTCTAAAAATCTATTAATGAGATATGGGGATTTGGGTTGCCGTCATGACAACCACTCAGTACGGCTTGTTTGCTATTTCCTAGATACAGAAGCTCGGAAAGGAATATTCTCCCTGCAGATGCTTATTTAGTACTGGGACCTGGTAACTATGGAAATTTAGTTTGAGATTATGTAGCTAAATTGTTTACAGGGTACACGGAAACAGATAAAAGAGGTAGTAAAATATGTTATGGTCAATATATTTTTTTGCGGCAGTCTTGTTATGTAAAGGTCTTGGTGTTCTCTCTCTGTAATCCCCCAAACCATATTATCATCCTAATTTTGTGATCCATTCTATAAGAAGAATTTAATATCTTCCTTTTCTTTTATTAGGTAGATTTTGTTGAGTGACTAGTGCTATTTTGTGGGGATAATAATGACAATAATATTCACATCCTGTTGCACACATGCTTTTTTCATCCCTAGGTACCTCACACTATGGTGCAAAAGACCTGGAAATCCAGATTGATGTAAGAAAAAAATCTTAATCCCAGACCGCTTATAATTTAATTAAAGAGACAGTACATATGTAAAATGATGGTGAACAAGACAGGAGCATGTGTGCTGTTGAGAGGACAGTGGGATCATCTTGCCTGGGGTGAGAAGTTTCAGAGAACTGGGTTTTGGTCTTGAAACAAGAGTATAAACACCAGCAGGCAGAATGGATGACAGAGAACCTTATAAAAACGGGAAGCTCAGGAAATAAATTCCCCCTATAGAGACATAAAAGAGGAGAACTCTGAACTTAGAGCAGGTTGAGACTACTAGTGAGAGGTATAATTGCAGAGTTGATATGAATATGCGTTTCCGTAACCCATTTTTACCAAGTTCATTTATGGTTGACCTCATTGACCTCCATACTTGCCCACAGATCCTAGGCCATCAGGAATTTATTCCTCTGAATTTGTAGCTAACATGTCTCACATATTTCAAAAGAGAAAAAAATACGTGGTTGCATAGTTTTTATTACCTTCCTTCTTCAGTTTCCTGCATCGTTTCTAGGACATTCTATTTCCCCTCCTGCACTCCCACTGCCAGATTTTTAAGCATCATGGATTCTGCCAACTCTCTTTGAATTTCTCATTTAATCCATATTGGGTAGGAGAAACAAAACGCGATCCTTGATATTTTGGGGGGGTAGGATTTGGCAGTGACAGTTGGAGAGATTTGGTTTAAATTTGAGAAATTTGGTGTATACAGGATTAACAGAATTAAAAAAAAAAAAAGGCTTTAAATAGTTAAATCCCCCCAAGTAAAGAACTGTGCAAGAAATGTGACCATACAGAAGTCTGGAGAGGAAAGTCTGTAACGCTGGGCGTTGAGCTCTTCGTTCCTTTACAATAACTTTTGACTACCATCTGGGTTCCTTCGGGCAATAAAACTCAAAACATCGGTTTACATTTTTAGCAAAAATAAGTGCGGTTTAGAATCTCCCACAGATGCCTGTGCATCAGGCCATTTGGAAAATTCAGGATTCGCCCCATTCCCAGACTCTCCCGAGGACGCTTAGAAACTAAAAGCATCCTCAGTGTCCAGATGTCTCAGGTCTGATGGGGGAACGAGGCAGAAGGTAGGAGACAATGAGGACATTGAAACCCAGACACTGCAGCGGGGAGGAAAAGGGGCAGCGGATTGAATCGAAATGCAGTCCTGGGAGACGGCCGCTCAAAAGCCGGGGAACAGATAAAGGGATCCTAAAACTAGATGCCACGGGAGAGGCTGGTGGAAGGGCTGCAGGTCAAGGTCAAACGCTAGGAGGCGGCAGCGTCCGGAGTCAAACGCAAGCAGCTGGCTTCAGGCCCGCCGTTTTGCCTGTGCCTCCAGGGAGAGCATGCCGAGGTCTCCGCAGACTACACAGATCCCAAACTCCAGGGCCGGCGCCAGAGACACTCAAGCTCTGCGGCTGGGCGCGCGCGCGCGCATGCCCCGACCTCAGCGCGCACGGTTCGCCCCGCTCGCCCCGCCCCCTCGGAGCCCCGCCTCCAGGTGCGCAGGCCTCGCACGCGCGTCAGCCCCACAGCCCGCGACGGGGCGCGCGGGGCCAAGCGCCGGGAGCGCGCGTGTCAGCAGATTCCGGTCCTTCGGGAGCCCCGCCCCCAGGTGCGTTCGGCAGGAGGCGGAGCGAGGCTTCCTGCGCTGCGCACTCCCCTGGCAGGCGCGCTCCCCGTCCTGCGGCTCTGGGGCGCACGGGGCCGAGCGGCAGGGGCGCGCGCGCGGGGCCGCGCTCTCTCCCTCACACACGCTCCGGTTTCCGAGCTCCGTCACCCGCGCGGAGTGTCTCCCCAGAAGCTCCGCCTGACCGCGCTGCGGCTCGGCCCTGAGGTGAGGGGGACTTGGAGGGCCGCGGCGCCGGCGGCTCGCCCCGGGGGGATGCCGCCTCTTCGGAACTGAGAGGCGGGCGAGGGAGGGAGTGGCGGGGAGGGGGCCGAGGGGCGGGGCGCAGCGGGCCTCCGTGGCGGCCCAGCCCGCGAGCTGAGGGGGGCGGGAGGAGCCCCCCAGGTGGGAGGAAGCGCGGTTTGCGGGGGTCGCGGTGGCCGCTGCCCGGGTGTCGCGCGCGGGTGCGGGGGCCGCCGTGGGACGGCGGCTCCGGGGCTGCAGTGGGCGCGACGGGGTCGGGTCGGGTCCCTCGCGGGGCGACGAGAGAAAGAAGAACATGTTGTGTGAGTCCGTTTCCCTCCAAGCGCCTGAGGCGCCGAGCGCCGGTCACTCCCGGGGACTCTCGGCGCCGCTCCTCACCCTGGGTGTTAGGAGGAGAGTTTGGGTGAGAGGAGAACGCGCAGGTCTCATGACAGGGCTCGGGGGGAAATGCCCTGATGCCCGAGCCGCAGGGCAGAGCTCGGGTCGCGAGAGATTTCCGCGTCCCCACAAGCTGGGTCGGCGGGAGGCGTCCATGTCTGGGGTTGAGGCGCTCGCAGCTCGGGGCGGGGGGTCTCCTGTGCTCCTGGGGCTGACCTGCGCCTTTGTGGACTAAGTCAGAAGGACTGTAGACGATCGTGTGCTTTCTGTGGAGGACGTTCTGAGGGAACAGGAGGGCGGGGGGGGGGGGGGCGGCAGGAGATGTGTTGGGCTCCCAAGTGTGAGCCAGGCTCCGGGTTAATCTCGTTGCATCCCAAGGAGGTTGGGCTCAGGTGAAAAATGGGTCACAGAGAGGTTAGGTCACTTAGGGATGGTGTCCGCTAGCCAGAAAGGGAGGGCGAAGCTTCTAACCCAGGGATGCCGGACTCCCAGATTCTGGTGCTCTCTTTACCCACCATGTTTTGTGTCTGCCCAGGAGACGTGATGGGGATCTTCTGGGGAGACTCCGCGCAGGAGAACGCTATTAGGGCAGTTGAAAGCTCTTGGGATGTTTGAGGAGAAATCGAACTAACGAGGCAATCAGCCTGGACCGTGTGCTGTTCCGGTCCGTTTCCCTCTAAACAGGGTTTGGTATAAGGAATCTTGCAGTCCCGGTGGAAGCAAATTTACGAATCTTATCCATAATTTATCTGATTGTCTTTTGTAGTCCAGATACTATGTGGGAAGAGTACCAAGATGAATAGGGTTTTTATAATCTCTGCCCTTGGGTTGAGAGGTTGGTCCTGTAAAATAACTTTGCAATATTCTTATAAATAATCATAAATTATAAATAATCATAAATAAATAAGATACATAATCATGAATTATAAATTAATCTTTGCTAGCATGTGAATTAATTGGATTAAAATAGTCGTGAGGTCGAACTTTTTGGAACCTATTATATGTAAGAAAAGGGGTGGGAGGGACCTCTGGGTGGCTCAGTCCTTTAGAGTCTGCCTTGGGCTCAGGTCATGATCCCAGGGTCCTGGGATCCAGACCTTGGTCAGGCTTCCTACTCAAGGGGGAGACTGCTTCTCCCTCTCCCTCTCCCTGCTATTCTGCCTGCTTGTGCTCTCTCTGTCAAATAAATAAATAAATAAATACATCTTTAGAAAAAAAAAAAGGATGGGAAAGCTGGTTATGTGGGCACCATTGCATTGTTGTTTTCCGGTTCAACAAAAAAATAGTCATAAAATTCAGGTTAAATCATGTTGTCAGTATTTTGTTTTATTATTACATTACCTTCAGTAAATCTTAAAACATGAGAAAAGAGAGTATTTATGATCCCCCCCCACCCCCGTTAAGTTAAATTTTATGGTGCTTTTATTAGTTGAGAAACCAGTGATGTAATTTGGCAGGAATTTCTTTCATCTGCCCGATATATTCTTAACCTCTTCTTCCAAAATATAAACCTTAACTACCAGATTCTGTTTAATCTTTTATGGTTCAGATTTTTAACGAAAACAGAGTTATGTTAGCCAGAAATGGAATATTGTTTAAATATTTAGCATTACCATAGGCATAGTGGTAGGTGGAAGGATAGCGGGACATTTGGAAGTTTCTTCTGATTGCTTCGGTTTTTTCAGTGAAGTAGGAATCAAGTTTTTAATCTGAGTGTGATGCGGCTGGTAGAAGTTTTTTGTTTTTTGTGTTTTTTTTGTTTTTGTTTTTTAGATTTTATTTATTTATTTGACAGAGATCACAAGTAGGCAGAGAGGCAGGCAGAGAGAGAGGAGGAAGCAGGCTCCCCGCGGAGCAGAGAGCCCTATGTAGGGTTCGATCCTAGGACCCCGGGACCATGACCTGAGCCGAAGGCAGAGGCTTTAACCTACTGAGCCACCCAGGTGCCCCTGGTAGAAGTTTTTAAGTGGAGTTTTGGGAGAGTGAATGGACTAGTGAAATACATGATTGCTAGGCAATTAAACAATTATTCTTAGGTATGAAAAACAAAGTAGAGGGAATAGAGAGTGCTATATATGGGTGCACAAGGTATAGATGTCTGATCTAATTTTGCATACTGGGTGTTTCACCACCCATCTCCAGGGCCTGTCTTTTCAGTGTCATCTAGAGCAATATACCTGCCCCCTTGACTCTAGTTCACTTTGCCCATGCCTCGGCCATGCCATAGGAATCCCTGTCCCTTATATAAGTCAAGCCCTTTTGGGATTATAGCTTTCCCCTTCTTTTCTCTTTGCCTGAAATTTCCATCCCATTCTTTCCCCAATTGGACTTACTTCATTATATTAAATTTTATCTATTTGCAAAGTCATTGACAGTGTCTGTTTTTTCCCATTATGTTTGATGCATAAATTTCTTAGTAAGTGTTAAATGAGTGTTCCACTTTTCTTTCTCTTTCCTTCAGTCTGTAACAGTGGTCAGCAAACTTTCTGTAAAGAGCCAGATAGTAAATATCTTAGGTTTTGTGGACTATATGGTCTCTGTATCAATTAACTCTGCCATTGTAGCACAAAAGCAATCATAGACAATGCAGAAATGAGTGAGCATGGCTGTGTTAGGATAACACATGTGAAAAACACTCTTAGCTCATGGGCTGTACAAAACAGAATTTAGCTCCTACCTCCTTCATTGTAGTTGGCGGACCTTTGATCTATAAGGACTCTTAACAAGCCCTAGTAAAGGAATTTGCAGTAAGAAGTTATTGGTTATAAGATTACCATTGGTGGTGGAGAAGCAAAGATAAAGCAGTCTTTTTGGTCAAGAATCTCATGGTCAGGTTCAAGATTAAGACATGTAAACAAATAATGATGAGGACACAGTATGGTAATGACAATTAGTTTATTTATTGGATATGGAAGTGGAAGACAGTAGTGATAATCATTTTTGCTTGGACTAGGAGTAACCTCTGACAGTTATCTGTTGGGGATGGGGAACATTTTCAGCAAAGAGCCTTTCCAAAACTCTTTGAACCTTGCTAAAAAGGTGACTGACCACATCTCTTACCAGGACAACTCAATTTCTTTATTTTATAGGATATAATCTTGATTCATTTCTCTCAGAAGTAAAACTAAATCATTCTAATAATTCATAACAAATTTTTCTAATAGTTCTGCATGTTTTTTATTGCTTTGAGAAAGGTAAAATACATTTCACAGCAGGTGTAATGTAGTAACCAATATTTCTTTAATAAATGAATAAATGGATATTTAATACTGAATACTGGGTTATATCACATCTAGTCTTAAGTCGTTTTTTTTTTCTTTTTAAAGATTTTATTTATTTATTTGACAGAGAGAGATCGCAAGTAGGCAGAGAGGCAGGCAGAGAGAGAGAAGAGGAAGCAGGCTCCCTGCGGAGCAGACAGCCCGATGTGGGGCTAGATCCCGGGACCCTGGGATCATGACCTGAGCTGAAGGCAGAGGCTTTAACCCATTGAGCCACCCAGGCGCCCCTAGTCTTAAGTCGTTTATCAATACATTAGAAAAGGAAGATGAGCTTTAGTGGGCTTTGAATTTTCTTGCAATTTATAGATTTGGTGTGAATCGTTTTTATCTAGGAAAGTTAAATATTTGATTGAAACTTTAGTGATACTAGGTGTTTAAAACTTACCTAATAATTAAAATTTATTTAAAAGCTCTACAACAAACTTAATGCATTCCCCAGGTATGCTGTGGAGAAATGTAAAGTAACTTAAAATGTTTAGAATCATTGTGTACTCTTATTTCTGTGTTTCGGTCATTGCTTTTAGCATTGTTTTAAGAATTGGCTTTGTTAGATAGTTTTAAGGATGCTGGTCTGGTACAACTTTGTGCTGGAACTATATCAGTTTTTATATTTTTTATAAAAAATATTTAAAAAATATTTAATATTTAATAATTAATATTAAAATATTTTAAAAAGTTATGTTTTCTAAAAAGTATGATTTGTTAAAAATATGACATTAGAAGTTTTATTGTATTTCAGTTGTTAGCCTATGCTTTCAAGGATTCTCTTCCAGTATATGCTGCAAAAGAGAAGGTCTTAGGTGTTGTCTTCTCAGAAAGCTTCTTTTGATGTTGTGTAGTCCTCTCTACCCTTCACAGCTCTGCCGTGGTTTTCATGAACTCTGTCACTACTGAGTGAACTCCTGAATATGAGATCCTGTTCCCACTTACAGACAATGTCAAATGTGGGGCTGGCTAAGCATCTTTTCTTGCCTTTTCCTTTTGTTCTTTTGAATGCCTTTATAAAGCCATAAAGTTTGAGATAATTAAAGAGAATTAGAGGGCAAAAGACGACATTTAGAGCCCTGTTCTAAATATGGCTTTTCTTATGGTTTAGGGGAAAGGCACCTGACAACTTAAATTCTTCACAGATGTCCCCTCGCTGGCCACACCTCATTTCTGACTTTGCAGCCTTGTTTCAGTTCCCTCTGTCAGAAGCACCACTTTCATGTCACCTCTGTTGGATTGATCTCCTCCACCTTCCTTTCAGGAAAACTCATTCACCCACCCATAAGAGTTGGTCTCATTTCAGATATCATCTCTTTATCTTTGGCTTCATTATAGAAAACACTGCCTTCCCACATCTTTCCTCCCCTCTAATTTCCCATTGGAAACCCTGCAGAAGAGTGTGGGGGATGAGGGCGAGAAGGGACTTTTGTGATTACCCTACCAGTGTGAGTCGCAGATACCCTTCTTTTATTTTTCTGTCTTCTTCCCAAGGGGCAAACATTCTCAGAGCCAATATGGCCTGGATACTGGAAGAGGAAGCAAAATATTTTCCCAAACACCCATAATTTGCAGGGAACCTTTTACAGTAGAGTCAGTGCTTCACATTATTGTGCAGAGCAGACGTTGCCTGTTTATCCCCACGACCCCTTTCATTCGGGCCTGCTTAGGCACTGTGGGTTGTGAGGGTGAGGACATACAGGTCCATTGTTGTGTTTGTTTACAAAAACCTGACTATAGCTTTAAAATTACTGTTTAGATAAACATTAAACTAAAGAGTCTGTGAAGATTTGATGTTAAGAATGTTTCCATTTTTTTTTAGACAGCCAAACCAGATGTTACATGACAAGCAGCCAATTGGATTTTCTTCTTAAAACATCTCTAAGATGTTTTACTAATTTGAATAGATAGAAGTTCAAGGTTATTGAAATTTAACATTTTCACATGATTAGACTAGAGCTTGTGAATAGAAGAAACATTACTTTGTTTAGGCCAGTGTCATGAGCACACTATGAAGGTGCATATACCAAGTTGTGTCTTTCCACAACGTCAGGTTTATTCAGTCATAAAATGAGGCTAACATTATTATAAAGCAGTTACAGGATTCCAAACTCAATGACATTTCACCATGTGATTAACTTGGCTTCTTACTCAGGACACAAAGCAGAACAAGTCACACAGTAAACAAGATAACACAGAGAGTAGGAAGTTAATGAACCAAACGTGAAGTCAGTAGGTGGGCTCACCATTGAGATAAGGCATCTGTTGTCCTGGTCAGCTCTCAGCACTTACTGCCTGCCCTGTTTGAGCAGTGAAGAATCTCAGTTCCCGTCAGAGATAGTTGGACAGAGCCTTTGGCGGCAGCTTTAAGTGGTCAGACATAGAGGAGTCAAGTCTGAAGAGTCTGACTATTTGCTGCAAAAATCCTCCCTTCTTAAAGGGATTTAATCAGTCTAGGGCCCTGCAGACCTCCTCTGCTTCTGCTGCATTACCCTTAATTGATTGTGTCTTGTTTGACACAGGCCCAGCATGACATAGGTGACTCCCATCTTGCTCTCCATAGTCAGTCATACTGATCCATCTTTATAATTTTATAATAGATTTCGTAATTGTTTTTTGGCTGTTTGCACTTTTACCATCCATTCTGGAAGATTTCCTTACTCAGCGTTCTTTCTAACTCACTGATTTGCTTCAGATGCTTTTCACCCCATCTACTGAGAATTTTATTTCTATCAGTCTGCTTCCTTTCCAGGTTCCAGGTAGCTTTTTTTAAATTGCCTTGTTTTTGTTTCATGGATATGATAGTCTTTGTTATCCTTTTGAGGATATTAGTTATACTGATTTTCAACATGTGTTTCTTTCTTTTTTTTTTTTTTTAAAGATTTTACTTACTTATTTGACAGAGAGAGATCACAAGTAGGCAGAGAGAAAGAGGGAAGCAGGCTCCCTGCCGAGCAGAGATCCAGATGTGGGGCTCTCGATCCCATGACCCTGAGATCATGACCTGAGCCAAAGGCAGAGGCTTCACCCACTGAGCCACCCATGTGCCCCTTCAACATATATTTCAACTTGCCATTTTCATGTTTTTAATTGCATGTATTCTTTTAGTCATTCTAATAAGTCAATGAGGTGGTACTATTATCATTTCACTTACAAATGAGAAAACTTAAACATAAAAAGTTAAATAACTTGCCCAAAGTCTCAAGGCTAGTAAGTGGCAGAGGCTGGGTTCATATTTTAATTGGTTTGCCTCCTGAGGTCACACTCTTCTGCTGCATTATTAGTTGTTGGGATTGTAGACTTTGTTGTCTCCTCTTGGTGGTATTGTTTTTATGTAAATGCTTACTGATTCCAGTTTCTTTCAGCATGTCTGAAGATTCTGCTTGGATTTACTGTGGCCTATTGTTTTTTCATTGTGTGTGTGCTGGGGCAGGGGAGAATAGTAGCAGCCTGCTGAAAGTTAGCAGCCACCTAAGTAAGGCCTTCATTGCCTCTCAATTTAAATAGAAACACCTACTCTTCCAGAGGGAAATGGATGAAGAGGTAAGATTAGGATTTTACCTGATAAGTTAACCTCTTCTTAAAAAGGTATTATTTTAATTCAAAATAGAAATCTTTTTAAAGTGTTGACGTCAAATGTCGATGGAATATTTCCTTTCTGTAAATATTAAAACAGCAGTTAGCTCCGTTTATATTTGTGTTGATTTTGAATTTTTTTTTGGTGGAGAGGGACGACAGATGATAAATGAATAAACTCAGCCTCATATTGATGAGATTATCTAGGCAATAAGTAGGAAGTATTCCCTGAGAGACCTGGGTACAACATAATGCAGGATGATTTGACTAAGAAAAAGGACAAGGACCCAAAAATCTACCTAAAGGAATAGAGAGATCAGGAGCAGAAGGGAAACAGCATGAAAGCACATTTTGCTTATAGGGATTTTGTGCTTTGGAGGAAAGGACATAAAACCGAGAATTGGATAGACACCAAATTACTGTGTGTTCTCTTCTATACAAACATTACCCCGTTAATATTATTTTAAAGTAACTTGAAGAACTCTACACCATTCAGTGGTTCTCAACTTTTTATCTGCCCTTAGGCACTCCCAGTAGTATCAGTGGAATTCTTACTTAGTAGGGAGGGGAGGTAGACAGGTTTTTAACATTCCCCTTACCATGTTCACTTTGAAAATCACTCTTGACCTTATGAATATTCCAACTATGGAGTTAAGGACTTTATAACATTATAAGTTTATAACATTATACTGTTATATTAGTTAAGTGATTTTGGTTGTGAAGAACAGAATCTGATTCTTGCTAGCTTATGTGAAAATAAAATATATTGGGTGGATAATAGGGCATTTCACATACTGTAAGAAAGAAAAACCAAGTTTTGGCACAGGAGGTATCATACTTTAATGGAAAGCATAGTACCAAGAGTGCGTGAACTTTCTTTTCTTTTCTTTTTTTTTTCCCTTTTAAGTAAGCTCTATGCCTAACATGGGGCTCATCCCACTGACTAACCAGGCGCCCCTGAATTTTCCTTCTTACATGTTTCCATTAACTGTTTACATGACTCAGTCTCTGGATCTTAGTTAAAAATTCCATACTTCAGGAGAAAATTGATTACTGAACAGGGGTAGCCGTAGAGGTGGTAATGGTTGGGATGGCCATGGTTTGTGTGTCTCTTGACATGGTAGGAGGGTAGAGGATGATATGTTTTTGGAGTAGTGTTGGGGTCCAGAGCTGATGGCCAAGAAAGAATTCTTGAGAAGTCTTCAATGCAAAAGGTGGTTCTATTAAAGCAGGGGGACAGGACCTGTGGGGAGGACCCGCAGCCCTGGGACCATAAAGGGCAACTGATTATATTCTTTGGGGTTGAGGGAAGTAAAGACAAAGGGAGGTTTCAAAAGGATTTTGCTGTGCTAAAGAAGACTCTCAGGATAGTGGAGGCGTAGCTGTTGTTAATCTGAGGTAGTTTTTTCCCTCTACCAAGGCATTAATGTTAAGATAGTTGGGAGCTTTCTGGAGGAACATTATGCTCTGCCTGCCTCAAGTTATTTGTCAGTGGGCTGCAGGTTATAAGGACATTTAATTTTATCTACATTTCCTTCTGCCTTTTTTCCCCCACATAGAGGGTAGAAGTAAGTTTTGCTGTAAAAAGCCCTGATTAGTGGTGGGGTAGGTCCAGTGTTCACAAACTTCAGACAAGCCTGTTAAAAACAAAACCCTGAGTTCAGGGAGCAGTTCTCAAGTTCTCACAACTTTATGAGGAGCCTGTTTTCTAAAAATGAAGACTTACTTAAGCCTGCAGCATTCAGTTTGAATGAATAATTCATTGGTGCTCACTAAATCAATGTGTTTTGGCAGATAACGAGAATGTTCTTGCTGTACTGGTTAATGTTTCTGTTTGTGTTGTAGTAAATCATCCTTGAATGAGAGTAGTTTTTCTTTTTTTGTTTGTTTCTTTTTGGCCTAGAGATGATTTTTTTTTTTAATTTATTTATTTATTTATTTGTCAGAGAAAGAGGGAGAGAGAGAGCGAGGACAGGCAGACAGAGTGGCAGGCAGAGGCAGAGGGAGAAGCAGGCTCCCCGCCGAGCAAGGAGCCCGATGTGGGACTCGATCCCAGGACGCCGGGATGATGACCTGAGCCGAAGGCAGCTGTTTAACCAACTGAGCCACCCAGGCGTCCCTAGCCTAGAGATGATTAATCAGTTCTTTACAGAATCTGATAGAACATTGAGACTGTTGGAAGAATTTATTTTTAACATATCCTCCATTCTTGACTGCTTTACTAGTTCTGGTTTAATTTACTTATTTAATATTTTTTACATTATGTCTAATTGTACAATTTTTTAAAAAGACTTTTTATTTATTTTTAAGTAATCTGTACACCGAGGGTAGGGCTTGGACTACCTTGAGATCAAAAGATCAAAAGTTGCATGTTTTTCTGACTGAGCCAGCCAGGCACCGCTGTAATTTTTTTAGTATGTGAGTAACACATATTAATAGGAAAATTGAGAAAATGGAAAAAAAGCACAAAGAAAGTAAAAGTTGTCTATAATTCCATTGTTAAAAAAAACTCTCTTTGTGCACATAAAGAGGATACTTACTTAATCAAAACTTAATATGTACCTTTTTGAGTAAGATGAACAGTCTCTAAAAAGTTGCCTGCTTTTTTTTTATCTAGGTGGAGATGGTCAGCCAGCTTGAAATGGATTGTTCTTGTTTTGGAGGGAAATCACACCAGTGGCCCCCATCAAATAGGTTTTAAATACAGTAAGGCAACAATAAATGTTCTAGAAGATGGCCTAACAGGACTTTTTTGTTGTCGCTTTCAAGCTGCCCTTTCAATACCCTTTGGTGTGTAGAAATTTTAGGTTATTGGGGTAAGCAAATTAGACCATAGAGATTGCGTTTGAGACTCTGGCCACTTCTCTTGAGTTCAGCTTTAGTATAACCTCTGAAAAATTGAGATAGCTCCAACAGAGGTCCACTTGCAGAAGGAGCTCCAAGGACCTTCAAAGGGTACAGTTAGGCTGAAAGAGGGATGGATACTGGACCTGTGACAGTGATTTAGGTCATACTATTTTTCTTTTTGCTTTTGAAGATTTTATTTATTTGAGGGAGAGCATGAGCTAGGGAAGGGGCAGAGGGATAAGCACACTGTGCATTGAGCAAGGAGCCAATCTTGGGGCTCAGTCCTAGGACCCTGAGGTCATGACTGGAGCTGAAGTCAGACGCTTAACGGGCTGAGCCACTCAGGTCACCCCTTAGTTATACTGTTTAAAAAAAAAAAAAATTAAGGCGAAATTTGTTCCTATCACTTCAAAGTAAAACCCCTTACTCAGTAAGCAGTTTCTCTTTATTCTCTCCCCTCTTGCCTCTGGCAACCACTAATCTCCATTTGATTTCATTTCTATGGCTTTATACATTCTAGAAATTCCATATAAACGGAATCATATAATATTTGATCTTTGTGTCTGGCTTCTTTCACTTAGCATAATGTTTTGGAGGTTCATCCTTGTTGTAGCATATGTCAGTATTTAATTCCATTTTATGGCTGGATATTTAATTGTGTGTATATATCACAATTTGTTTATCTGTTCATCTGTTTATGGACATTTGGGATGTTTCTACCTTTGGCAATTATGAATAGGGCTGTTATGAACCAGTGTGAACATGCACTTGTTTGATTCCCTGTTTTCAGTATTTTGGGGTTCTTTTGGGTATATATCTAGAAATGGAATAGTGGGGAGATATGGTAATTCTATGTTTAACTTTCTGGGGAGCTGACAAACTGTTTTCCTCAGCAGTTGAACCAGCACTCCACCAGTAGTGTAAGAGTTTCCAGTTTAACCACTGAGTTTCTTATGAGAAATCTGCTCTCCTTCAAGTCGTTATTCCACTACAGGTATTGCATGGTTCTCTGACTGCTTTCAAGATTTTTTATTGTCTTTAATTTTTAATGGTTTGATTATGGTGTGTATGGATATGGATTTCCTTTGATATATACTCTTTGGGATTCACTAAGCTTCTTGGAACTTGTAGATTTTTATTTCTTGCCCAAAATATTTTTCATCATTAACACTCTTCTCTCCTTTCTAGAACTCTGATAATTTGAATGTCAGACCTTTGTTAATGTCCATGGTTCTCTAAGACACTGTTAATTTTTTGAAAAACCCATTTTCTTTCTGTGGTTCAGACTGGATGGATAGCATCTATTCATCTGTGAAGTTCACTGACTTTTTCTATTATCTCTGTTCTACAGTTGAGCCCATTCCATGGGTTTTAGTTATTTGTCACTGTGTTTTTCTGTTCGAAAGTTTCTTTTTTTTTTTTTAAAGATTTATGTATTTATTTGAGTGAGTGAGAGAGAGAGAGAGAGAATGAGCAGGCAGAACGGCAGAGGGAAAGGGAGAAACAGACTCCCTGCTGAGCAGGGAGCCCCGTGTGGGGCTAGATCCCAGGACTCTGGGATCATGACGTGAGCTGAAGGCAGATGCTTGACTGACTGCACCGCCCAAGAACCCCTGTTCTAAAGTTTTCTTTGGTGCTACTTTATGTCTTATTTCTTTGCTAAGGTTTTTTAAATTTTTCATTGTTTTCAAGGATGCTTGCTGCTGTTTGCTGGAACACTTTTTAAATATCTACTTTAAAGTTTTTGTTTGAATATTCCAAAATTTGTCATCTTGGCATTGGCATCTGTTGATTTTTCTTTTCTTAATAGAGTTGCTATTTTCCACCCACTACTTCTGCTGAGTTGTTTTGGATTGTATGAGACTGGGTTTTGTTTTGATTGTATGGAAAGTGTCGATACTTAATTCTAGCATGCTGTCAGCCTGGTTAGGTTCAGGTCACAGGTTTCATCTGCATTCTTTGAGCTGTGTTTCTAATTTTGGTTTAGTTTTCAAAAGCCCTTGTAGTGCCGTTTGGATCTGTCCTGTGTATGCCACCTTATAATCAGTCTGGATCTGGGCAGTAGTCTTTTAGTTCAGTTCCTCAGGTGTTTGGTACACAGAATAAGATTAGATCCATGTGTGCCTGGCTTTGGGATTAGTTAGTTTAGGAGTTAATAAACAACTTTATTATGTTGCTTTCCTGAGCTCTTCTTTTTATTTTCATTCTCTACTACTTTCGAATTCCCTATGGCTTTTCCTTTCCGTCCCACAGCCATAATGTTAGAGTTTATTTGCCCCATTGGGCCACGCACTTGTGCAACTGCATCCACCACATCCAGAGCCCAGGGGCAGTAGAAGAACACCTTGGGATTTGGCTGCGCACCCTATTTGAAGTATAGCTCCACTTACTGGTGAGGAAGGTTTCCCTGCCTCAGAGTTGGGGCTGCTTTAAACTTTGATTACTGCAGTCTGACACTGCTATCATGTGATTGCTTGGAGAAAAGGGCATAAGAGAATGTAGGAAAGAAAGAAATTTGGGTAGTTTCACATTCTCCGTGAACAAACTTTCCTTTCTGAGTTCTCAAGCCAGAACTCGAGAGCTTTTGGACCTTGGTTTCTCTGCCCCAGTGCCTACTTCCAGTGCATTTAGTTTGGGGATATGAAAAGAGAAAAAGTGGTGAGCTCACTGTTGTGGGGATTTTGAATTCTAGTTCCCTCTTGTTTCATATGCTGCTGTTTACTTTTCAGGGTCTTCAAATTGACGTTGCATGCATTCTGTCCAGATAGGAGAGACAGATTGGAGTATGCTTAATTCCATCTAACCTGAGACTGAAACATCTATCTGTTTTGCTATTAAATGGCATGTGCTTAATGTGTGGTTCCAGTTTTTTTCATCTACTCTTTTAACAGACTGATTCAGAAAACATGGCTACTGCAATTAGGGAGGTGGGAGTTTGGAGACAGACCAGAACACTCCTACTGAAGAATTACCTAATCAAATGCAGGACTAAAAAAAGTAGTGTTCAGGTAACTTAAATAACTTTCTTATGCCTTATTGCCATTTTTGTACTGACATATTTCATCTTTAAGAGGATTTGTTTTTCTGGATACATTTTTATTATAATTTGGTGTCATTAGGTCTCTCTAGTATGCTTAAGAAATAAAACTTGTGTCAGCACAGTGAAGTACCTAAATTACCTAACGTTTTCTGAATGTTAAAAATTTTAATAATGATTCCTAAATTTAGTTAATTTCTGATATCAGTGCTTAAGATTGAACTTTAGACATGCATTTCCAAGGTTTCATGGAATTAAAAAATAATTCCACAGGAAACTTTGGAACTTTTCCACAGTTTATTCCCAGTGACTTCCCATCATTTGAACTCTGGATTGAATTATCCAAGATTACTAAAATTATGTCATGTATTTGTTTTCAACAATATACATTACTTTAAAAGATAA
Organism: Mellivora capensis; assembly: GCA_004024625.1. NCBI lineage: Eukaryota > Metazoa > Chordata > Mammalia > Carnivora > Mustelidae > Mellivora > Mellivora capensis. Next base: position 23,374 of record PISX010007128.1, read on the forward strand.
AAGAAAGTAATAATTCCGGCTAACCAGTTAATAATTTTATATAAGTAAATTTATTATATTTTACATTTAGTAATCTGAGATCTTTAAATATTAGTGTTTATGTCATTTTAATTTATTATGTGACTTGAATTTTAAAGTATTACAGTGAAACTGAATATAAAGGAAAAATTGTCTAATATTGCTGTTGGGTTAGGTGAGATGCTCAATGTAATATTTCTTTCAGGATAGAATTGCTTTTACTTTTTGTGCTTAAGAAAGGATACCCAGATTCCTCCTGTTTTGTCCTTGGTATTACATTGTTTGCATAGATATCTTGATGATATTTGCTGCCAGTGGTATATTTTGTAACCATCTTGTTTGTCTCCTTTATTATAGGAAATTCTTTTTCCATTATTTTTTTTATTTTGGTTAATATTAATTAGTATGATGCATCCAAATAAGAAATACGAAGAAGTGCCTGACATAGAACTTAACCCTCTGGACAAATCTATTCTGTCTAACCTAATTCTGGGATATACTCCAGTGACTAATATTACAAGAAACATCATGCAAAAAGTTTCTACTGACCACCTTCCTGAGGGTATTGTGAACTTATATATGAATTCTATCTGTAACAGTATTTTTCTGCTTGCTTTACTGAGTAAATTACACTCTTAACACTTAAAGATATGTCCCCTCACCAAAATGTAGTTTAATAAAAATTATTAAATCATTCAATCCTGCTGAAGCACGTTTTATAGGTCTTAATATTTTATATTTCTCAGACCATTTGTAAAATAAGCATGTTTATACAGGATAAAAGATTTGAAGGCATATTTCCTTTTGATTCTGACCCATATAATAAGCTGGAGGTATAAAGATTACAAAGCAGTAATCATTTCAGACTGCCATGCTTATTTATGGAGGTATATGGTGTAAACAGAAGTGGTGCTTACCTTTGGAGACAATGACTGTGGCTCAGTACCTACGTCTATTTCTCTCAGTTTGTACTTCTCACAAGAAATAGACTGGAAAACAGTCTAAATGATGTAATACTAATGAACCTAAAGTTGGCTGTAAGAGAATCCAAGACAAGAACTAGAGGAAGTGACAATTTATACTATGATGATTAATTTAATGAAATACTAAATTGTTGAAAGTAACAGATTAACATGTTGTCTTATATAATCAGATAGTTTTAATTAACTTCTAGTATGTATCGTCATAGTTCTGGATAATGCATCACTGAATAGACAATGCTTATACAGTCAGGAGCCAGATAACTTTCTCCTATTGGTTTCTTCTTGACTTATTACTATTTAATATCTTATTGGCATGTTTGTTGGTTTACCTGAGCACAAGTAGCGTGGAGAGCCATAAGCATTTAGCATGCCAACTCAAAAAACTGATCAGAAATGTTGAGAACAAAATTCTTTGATAGTTCTGACTTAGAGGAAAGCATATACACCAGAGAAGCCCAAGTCCGTGTGTATTAACTTAGATGCTAAAAATAGTAGAAATATATATAGATACTTTTAAAAAGTTCTGTCTTTTTAACAACAGAACTGTGTGAAAGTGGTACATGCATCCATATATGGTAACATGACTGGTAAGATGTTGAACTAACACCCTCTTTAGTCAGATCAATCTGTGTTCACCTTAAAGGTCCAGAAAATCATGACAATTAACACTGAGGTAATACTTTATAATTTACAGAGCATTTTTATGTTTGTAATTGCATTTGTTCTTAATAACCAGTGTAATCAGCTAGGTATTAAGGATGAGGATACTGGAGTTCAGAGAATTCATTTGCTCATCTCTGCTCACACAGTTAGTAAGTAACGTAGTTAGGCACATAATCCTGTGTTCTTCCATTTCACCACATGTCCTGAAGCTTCTGTAGTGAACACTAGTTACTTGTAAATAAAACTCTAAGAAAATATTAAAAAATTGGGATTATTTGATGTGAAAGGAATCTCAGTAGAGACTATTTTCTCCATACATCTTCTAGGAAAGGAACAAGAATATGGGGTTGAAATGGCAATTTTTTATTCAAAGGAGAGTTGTGTCTTACTTAACCAGAGTACATATTTGGTTTCTGAGAAGGATAATGGAATTTTCTTCTTCAGAAGAAATATTTGAAAATAAAGTATCCATTCACTTATCAAGGAGTTATCTGTATGGTTTACTTTGAAATAGATAAATGAACTGCATATACTGCATAATAAAGTATATGCTGGACTTCATCATATTAATAACTTTTATGTGTTACACAGACACATAATTTATGTACTCAGATGACAGCTGAGAAATAGTGTCTGAAATTGTACTGTTACTAATTATCATGTATATTTTTAGAATGGCTCTATTTTCTTGAAAGTTAGAGAATAAAACAGAAGTGCTTATAAAATACTATATTCACCAAATATCATGCTAAATTTGGCCTGTTGTTTGGTAGTAAATTTTTAATTTGTGAGTTAACTTTATTGCTATAATATTTTACAGTCATAATTACTGAAGAATATACAAATGAAAAGGAATTGTTAGTATCCAGTCTTTCTAAACCCAACAACTTTGTGGGTGTGGTTTTCAAAGACTTCATGTCCTATGAACTTCGTTTTTTTCCTGATATGATTCCAGTGTCTTCTATTTATATGGATTCAAGAGGTAAATAGCCCTAAACAATCTTGTAAATCAAGTAAATGCATTTCTTTGCTGGTTTTAGTTCATATGCAAAATTTGATGGGGTCCAACATTGGCGTTTTCAACTGTACTTTCTTGTTCAGAGAAGAAAACAGTCAAGTGTAGCATAAATATATATATATAAACAAATATCTGTCTACACCTACATGTAATATGAAATATAATTTATATAACATCCATTTTAATGTTAATAAATTTATATATCATCATTTATATAATACATATGTAATATATATATAGTATATATAACATATATACTATATATAATACATTTATATATATCTTCATTACAGTAACAGCAAAATTTTATCTCGAATTATATGACTTTCTGAATCATCATTTTTTTCTCCATGTGATTGTTTTTCACATGTGGTGTGCTACATATCTTCAAAATTTCAAGGTCTTGGACCAGTGAACTTTATTAGTTTTATGTTTATATCATGGAAAACAACCTTCAGTCCTTAAACCTCTAAAGAGATACTATCAACCACAAACATTTATTGAGCAATGTTGAAGTCCCTCATGCTGAGTGTTGAATTTGTGACTTGATTCCAAAACGCACTTAGAAAAAAAATTTTTTTTTCCTGTCCTCTTAACCTGGACTTGTCCTGGCATCTGGATGTGCTTTGAATCTGATTAAGTCACTGTAGAATGACTTACCTTGAAACAGAAAAGTGACTTATTTTAAATAACCATGTTTACAGTTGATTTCTTTTCTATGTAACCCTTTTATTTCAAAACTTTCAAATAAATAATAAAGAATATGCTATTCTCTTCCTTCAAAGGACAACTCCTTATTTTCTTCGGTCTTATGGGGATCAATTAATTATATTGCTTTCGTAACCCTCCATATAAAAGAAAGCACTTACATGTTGTGCAAATATTTCTGTCTCACATTTTGTCCCCATAGCTGGCTGTTCAACATCGTGTGAGGCTGCTGAGTATTGGACCTCAGGGTTCACAGTTTTACAAGCATCTATAGATGCAGCCATTATACAGGTAACTATGATGAAGGAAGTAAAATAAAGCCAAGCCATATATATATTTTTTAAAGATTTTATTTATTTGAGAGAGAGAGAGCCAAACTATATTTTGACAATTATGCCCTAAGTCTTTATAGTTAGGAATTTGTCTACTGTCAGATGTACAGAATACATATTACAGCTTCTTTAAGAAAAAAAATAAGGAAGAAGTCATGTTTTCTGATTATTTTTCAGACCCCATTTTTATTTGATGGTTTCTAAGCACGTGAACTTAGCATCCCATATATCTGTATTGTTGTATCTGTGTCGACCATAGGTAATACTTATGAAAGATGTATATTTACAGACTTTTCCCTTGAATAAAAACAAGTTAAAGAAAGTGAGTATTTTTATTATGTTAATCATAGTAGTAGATTTCATTCTTTTATGTAATAAAAATTTATCACTCATTTGCCAAGCATCATTTCTTTTTCTTTTTTTTTTTTTAAAGATTTTGTTTTCTTTTTTTTTAAGATTTTATTTATTTGTTGATGAAAGACAGAGGCAGTAGCAGAGGGAGAAACACGCTCCCTGTGGAGAGGGAGCCTGACGTGGGGTCTGATTTCAGGACACTGGGATCATGACCTGAGCTGAAGGCAGACACTTAACTGACTAAGCCACCCAGGCACCTGCCAAGCATTGCTTCTAAGTGATATACCAGCATGAATCCATTTAATCTGTAGCAACCATATGAGATTTGTGCCATTACTGTCTCCATTTTAAAAATGAAACTGAAGTACAGGGAGATTAAGTGACTTTCCAAAATTCAGTTAATTAGTGGCAAAGCTAATTCAAACTCTGGCTTTTTGCCTCCCAACTTTGTGTTTGAATACTGTACTGCCACTAGGACTAGGATTGTGTATAACTGTTACAATTATAATCTAAAGACATTTAGACCTTATCGAGTGTCTCACATTTTAGTATAAAAGAACAGGAGACCTTGAATAGGACACCTGTCTCTGTTAGTTGTTAGACTGCTGTATAGTAAACTGACTACAATCATAATACTTCATTTGACAGAGTTGTTGTAAGAACCAACTGATAGGTATAGGATTGTCTTATAAACTCTTACAAGATGGTATAGTGTATTAATATTACCCAAATTCAATAGTATAGAAGTTTAAGGTAAAGACAGTGAAATATAGGATCTATCGCATAAAAGTAGTATAACACTTTTATACTACTTTTTTGTGTTTTGGCCAGAGACCTTAGCCATTCACAGCCTAGACCACACTGGATGGATAAGCAGAGCACATATTATTTTAGACAAGGTAGAAGTATCATATGGCATAAAGTTTTACAATTCTGTCTATACATGCTGCATATATAGATCTTAAAACAATAAAACATACCATTTAAAAAATTTTTTTAAAGAGATGCTTTCATGGTACTATAATCATTCCTTAATTCTCAATTTTATAAATTTGAGTTTATAAAATTTATAAAATTGGATTTTATAAATTTTTGTTAAGATGTATATAATTGCTTAAGAAGATAAATGTTCAATTTTTTAAAAAAGATTTTATTTATTTATTTGACAGAGATCACAAGTAGGCAGAGAGGCAGGCAGAGAGAGAGGAGGAAGCAGGCTCTCCACGGAGCAGAGAGACCGATTCAGTTTTTTTTTCTTCAACAAGTTATTTCATCAAAATTTATAGACTTCCCAACTACAGACTTTATGGTATACTTCCAGAATGAATAAAAGCAATAATGTATGCTATATCATGATATTGTAGTCAGTTACTTTATTTCAGTTGTGGTTTTTGAGAATTGTATTTGTAATAGGTTTGTACTAAATTTGGGAGTGTGATTGTCACATTTTATTTGGGGGCCACTACCTGCATTAAATTCACTGATTATATTTTTATTTTCCAATTATAGCTGAAGACCAATGTTTCCTTTTGGAAGGAACTGGAGTCAACTAGAGCTGTCATTATGGGAGAAACTTCTGTGGTTGAGATAGATACCTTTCCCCGAGGAGTAATTTTAATATACTTAGTTATAGCATTTTCACCTTTTGGATACTTTTTGGCAATTCATATTGTAGCAGAAAAAGAGAAGAAGTTAAAGGAGTTTTTAAAGATAATGGGACTTCATGACACTGCCTTTTGGTATGTTATTATAAGTTTATTGTTTAGTGTGACTAATAATTACAAAGATCGTCAGTTTGTGATTTTGTTTTTCTCTAAATTTGGGGTGCTGATTGTAGATTGTAGATTGTCGATTGTAATTTTGTTTTTCGCTCAAGTTGAGGTGCTGATCCTTTTTACTTGCAATGATTGCCTTTGTCTTGGAATATGAGACTAAGGCAATAATAAGCTTTAACAATATATTGGCTTCTTTTTTTTTTTTGAACCATAAGGGAAATGGGATTTGAAAAACTGATGTTGATATAACTGTTTAAATTTTATTTCACATTTTGTCTTAATTGATGAGGTGTGTTCTTTGTATTTCAGTCTCTAGAACATGAAAGATCTTGGAAAGTTAGAAATTAATTGTGTTATAGTCTTCCCCCAATATCATAGCATATGCATTTATTAAAAATTTAATTAAAATGATTGAAGTTTGCATATGTGGTATGTGGGATTTTCCCCCTGGGAATAAAGTTATTTGCATGAATTAAGATGAAAATATACAAAATAGTTTATAGAGAAGCAAATTTGAAAAATGTTTTCACAAGTGAGCTCTCATGGGTCAGCAATTTTATATAATGATGATATTATAGAGGCATGACTTTTTATAAATAATTCTGAGTGAATTTTCCTTACTTTTCCCACTGTGTAGTAGGAAAATTTATTTTGACCTCACTTTGGGGGAAAAGTTAATACTGTGCATGTGGGTTGCTATTATAGTCCATTTTATAAAATTTTATTCCATTTAGCCCAACTTTAATACTTTAATACACTTTAATAATATCACTTTACATAATGGGGTCATTGTGTATAATGTATTTTCTTTGCATGTTTTTTTTTCCTGTTATTTGAATAGTGATTGGTTTTTAAGATGCATTAAATTATTAAAGTGATTTGTGAGGAAGCGGTAGTTGGAAGCATTTAGGCAAATCAATTTTTTAGTGCCTCTGTTTTGCCTCTGTAAAATGATGGGGAGTCAGTTTTGGTAATGTAGGTATCTTTTAGTCCTATTTCATTGCTTTTATGGTAGCACACCATAATATGATCTGTTTATATTAAAAAAACAAACCCAAATACTGTAGCAATTCCATTGAACTCTGATTTGGGAAGAAATTTTGAGTAAATATAGTGAGTCCATTGTTGATCTTTATCTTACACTGTATAAATGTAGTAATTGTGTTGTTTATTAGTGATTGTGTTGATTAGTTGATTAGTGTTGTTTTAAAGTACCAAAATCTGTCAGAAGTTTAATTTTATCCCAGGGCATAAGAAAATTGTTGTTAGACTCTTTTGTATTTTAAGAAAATCAGAAATGTACATTATTTTTGAACTTTTGAGAATATTAGATTTAAATTAGTCATAAATTGCTAGTAATTTGTGAAGTTCTTTTTACTCTTAAAAAAAAAGATAATCACTATTTTACCTCTATATCAGGTTGTACTTTAATCTTTAACTTAACTAATGTATTTTTAATTAGTTGTAAGAGCATTAATTTTTAGTATATGAACATACATAAGAGAGAATAAATAATTTTAAGAATAAAATTGCTAAAATAAAGCTGAAGTTTTGTTTGAAATGATTTTTAATTGTTAAAGCCTATGCATGTAACCATAAATATGTTTATATTCTCATTTCAGGCTTTCCTGGGTTCTTCTGTATACAAGTTTGATTTTTCTTATGTCCCTTCTTATGGCAGTCATTGCAACAGCTTCTTCGTTATTTCCTCAAAGTAGCTGTGTTGTGATATTTCTACTTTTTTTCCTGTATGGGTTATCGTCTGTGAGTATTTTAACTTGAAATGGGAATAAAGAACTGTCAAAGTAGTTGATTAATATAGCGAATTATTATTCTTTGGTTAATTTATAGTTGATTTGTTAGTAGGTTACTGATAAATGAATTGTGTATAGCATCATTTTATCTCCAGATTTTTAGGAAAGGTACAAAATAGTTTCAAATTTAACTTGTTTTCATATAATGTTTTTCACAAAGTTCCGAGTCTTTTACTATCTTCATATAATCAAATTATGTGTATAGTTAAGATTGTTTAGTACTAGTTTTTTCAAACCCTTTGTTTTCATGAAATCCTGACTATTTCAAGTTAATTTATGTTATAGGGTCATGATTTATAAAGATATGCCTTTGTAAATATAGCTATTTGGCAGTGTTGATATTCATTTTGTATATTAGCTAAATGCAGCTGTGTTTCCAGTAGTTCCAGTTTCCATTTTGATTGGCTTATGTGCCTATGCTATACCTGTTAAATTTTTTGATGATCAACCTTGCTTTTTAACATAATGATTTACAAACAACTCAGACTTCTATATACAGTTAATTGATTTTGCATCTTATTAACACATTGAGTTTAAAAGATAGGTTCTCTTTTTAAAAGCTGATTGGTTTATTTTTTGTTCACACACATATATATCTAACTGCAGAAACATGGGACAGTTTCTGGTTTCTATAGTGTGGTAGCAACCATGTTTGCCTTATGTAGGTAAATTGTAGTTTTCAATGTTTGTCATCTTAAGTTTTGTTATGTATTTATCATGATTTACATGAAAATAAAATACTTTACCATAGATAGCATTTAGAAAGTATTTCAGGGAGTGTATTTTCCAGTGAAAATAACTTGTTCTTTTACAAGCAAAATTAATTTTATTTTCATACCAATGTATATGAACAATGCATTAATCTTAATATTTATATTTTACAGATATTTTTTGCTTTAATGCTGACACCTCTTTTTAAAAAATCAAAACATGTGGGGATAGTTGAATTTTTAGTCACTGTGGCTTTTGGATTTGTTGGCCTTTTGATAGTCTTCATGGAAAGTTTTCCCAAATCATTAGTATGGCTTTTCAGTCCTTTCTGTCAGTGTACTTTTTTGATTGGTATTGCACAGGTAGGTAACATATTCATCTTGCTTTCATAAATATTTTTTTCCTCCAATTCCATGCATCCTGTTATACTACAATGCATACTACCCTGGATTTGCAAAGAAATTATTTTAAAATGTCCACATGAGAAATTTATCCTATTTGAATACTAGAGTACATTTTACTGGGTTTTATTTACATTTTCTTCATTTCTAAGTTTTTCATTTACATGATCTGTTTATAAGTTTTCTACTCCATGTGTTAGTGTGTCTCAATAATCTATTTCACTGCAATAATTCAGTTTGTTAGATGTCGTTGTTTTAAGCATCAGGTAATCTGATTGCTCTATGGCCTGGTTACATTGCTCCTTTTGTGAATTTATCTCAGATGTGTACCTGGCAGGAAATTGTGGAGCAAAACGAATTTTCATGACTGTATTAGTGAAATAAGTAGACCCGGTAGATTTTACTGCTTTAGGGTTCATGGGATTGTCATTCACCTAAATGATATTTATATTCATTTATTCCTAAAATTAGTCTTTACAGGGGCAGTCAGCTTCTAAGGGAAAAATTCTTATGAGAAATTGCTTTATATATTACAACATAAATTTGTTTAATTTATAAAGAGAAAATATAATTACTAATATAAGAGATGATTCATGTTGCCTACATAGAATATTCTGATTTGTGAGATCTAAGATAGATTGTTTATGAGCATTGCATTAAACAAGTTTCAATTACATTGGACCTAAGAACAGTTGTTTACACATTTTAAGAGTCCATTGAGTTCTCCTTCAACTTAGAGAGGTAGAATTAGAGATTCATATGTTTTGTTGATTGTGGGAAGGACTTTTGATATTTATTTAACCATCTTCCATTTCACGGAGGAGACTGAGATCCAGAGTGATGTGATTAAAGTTTATTCACTTAATGGCAGATCTAGGACCTAAATGAGGCCTCAGCCTCTAGTATATTTCTTTCTGCTCTCTCGTATATATCTACCATGAACAATGTAATAGTTGTGTTAATCAACTCAGAATACCTTCCTATTTTCAGCATTGAAAGGATGCTGATCATAATTTTATCCTCTAATACTTAATTTGCTTGACTGCCATATGGACCATTTGTTTGCATCAGTTAGTGTTAATTGGATATTTTATTGTTATTTCATTTGATAGTCATTGCATCAGAATTAAAAGCCCCAAGAGTGGATGTATACTCCTTTTAACAAGTTTTAGAAACATAACATTAAAAAGGATTGAAATGGATTGTTGTGATAAATTTATATTTTGGTGAAGTTTCTGTTGTTTTCCTTGTAAATTCATACTAATTTGGTAGATTGTTTAATCTGTTAAAAGGCCCAGTTTGGTTACTACCAATCTGGATATAATGAGTAACTCTGGTGTTAGCTTTCAGTTACTTTTATCATTTTTATATAATAAAGTTTGTGTTTCTGTTTTTCAGGTCATGCACTTAGAAGATTTTAATGAAGGTGCTTTATTTTCTAATTTGGCTGAAGGCCCATATCCTCTAATTATTACTATTGTCATTCTAGCACTTAATAGTGTATTCTATGTCCTCTTGGCTATCTATCTTGATCAAGTCATTCCAGGTATGCAGGTAGTTATTAGATTTTGCTTTAAAGATTTTTAGTTTTTTTGCTCACATAGCATCAATTTAAATTTTTTTTCTAGCCAGAGTACCCCGTCATATCTGTTGTCCAGGCTTTTAACTTAATTTTAAATAAATATATTTTGTATCTGTGTCTTAACCACTAGTGAACATAAGGAGATTCTGTTAAAAAGAGGAGTTTGCTTTTGAAAACATTAAGTCCTTAACTGAATTTATCTCTGTCCTTCCCTGTGTCAGTCTTTCTTGGCTAAAGTATTTGACTATTTTACCCTCTAAGGTACAAAACTGTGAAGTAATCTTGTAACTTCATAGTTTTCACCTTATGTAGTTCATTTAATTCTCCTTATCTATCATGTATCTCTAGCCAACTCCTGTAGATTCAAAATATTATTAAAACATCTAACACTCCCTTGACTTTCCCCTTTGAGTTCCTCATTATACTTTCATCTGTGTTCTAGACCTGCACTTAGACACGAGTGGCTTTTAAAATTTAAATTAATTAAAATTAATTAAATTAACAGTCCATTTCCTCGATAGCACAAGTCACCTTCCAACTGCTCAGTAGCTGTTACCATATTGTACAGTCAGATAGAGGACATTTCCATCCCTGCAGAGGGATAGGCTGGGCAGGACTAGTCTATAGCATTGTAATACCTCTCATGTCATTACCTGCCTTCAGTCTGTCTAAAACTTCACCATTCCCTTTAATCAAATTAATCATCTGTTCCAAAATCACCTCGCTGGGCATATCCTAGTGAATTAAATAGAAACTTCTTATTTATTAATGTCCTTCACAATACTTTTATATATTTAATCCCTTTTTACTCTCTCCCTCCTTACTGTATTCTATACTCATCCTATTTACCTATTTAAACACAGCTCCAGTATATCAGTTAAGATTGTTTTTAGTTAGAAAACCATTTTGGTTGACTTAAATCAAGAAGGAAATTGGCTGTTTCACTTAAAAGGAAGTCCAGAGCGATAGGATAGACTCCGAGTTGGTTGTCTTGCTCAACTGTGTCATCAGGGACCCACTCTCTCCATGCTTTGGCCACCTGTATTCAGTCTGGCACGTTTGTTCTCTTCATGGCTGCCGTGGAATGCTTCTTTGTTCGTGTCAGGGGAAGAGGGAGGGTGACTCTTTCTCCTACCTACCTAAAACCTTTGCTTTTGTCTAATTGGTTACATGCCTATGGTTGGAGCAGTAACAGTCACCAGAGCGTGCCACATGCTGATTAGATCAGTTAGGATCTTCTCTGTAGTTGGGATCAGATCACGTGTGGTCATCTACAAGAGGAGTGGATATTTTAAAAAATGGGAAGTATCGGTTTTTGTGGGGAAAGAGGTGAAAATGGATATATACTGTGTGAGCAACCATCACTCTCTACCATGTCTAAGTCTTCTATGCCTCTCCTGTTGCTACGTTACTCTCCTGATTTTAAAAAGGCTTCTCCATGGTGGAGCACCTGGGTGGCTTAGTTGGTTAAGTGGCTGCTTCAGCTCAGGTCATGATCCCAGGATGCTGGGATTGAGCCCTGCATCGGGCTCCCTGCTCAGCGGGGAGCCTGCTTCTCCCTCTCCCTCTGCCTGCGGCTCTGCCTACTTGTGCTCTCTATCTCTCTTTCAAATAAATAAATAAAATCTTAAAAAAAAAAAGGTCTTCTCCATGAACTACATCCACTTTTCTAAGTATTAAATATTAGCTGTTTTCATTGACTCTCTAAGATGAGACACATTTAAGCCTTCGGGATATGTTCCCTATCTAGGTATAAACTTTTTTCCTCTTTTGAACTCTTATTAGTACCATGCATGACATGCTTCATGTTCTGCATTGTGTTCTAGCCACTTGTTATAGTGTACCCATAAAGACACAAGTTCCTTTAGAATGGAAAATGCATTTCACGCATCTTTATACTCTCATGCGCTGTAAGTATCTCAAACTGTTTATGGACTAGAATTATTTATCAGTAAAACATTTCTCACACAATAGTGATTTAATACTTTATATGTAAACTTTAGATCTAGGTCATATGTTTCACATACTGCTTTTATGATTTAAAACATGGTTTTTAGAAATAATTTGTTATGATAAAGTTTTTTTTATTTTTCAGGGGAATTTGGCTTACGGAGATCATCTTTTTATTTTCTAAAGCCATCATATTGGTCAAAGAGCAAAAGAAATTATAAGGAGTTATCAGAAGGCAATGTTAATGGGAATATTAGTTTTAGTGAAATTGTTGAGCCTGTTTCTTCAGAATTTATGGGAAAAGAAGCCATAAGGTATCATTTAATCATTGGCAATTTAGGTGTAAGAAGTATTGATGGAAACTGCTACATTTAAATCCCGTTTTTAAAAAAATATATATAAGTATTATATCTTAAGAGAGTTGGTACAGATCTCATGATTTTTAAAACACAGTATTAATGTGGGCTACTTCTCTTTTAAGTTCTTATTTTCTTTGTAACCATTTAGAGTAATGTGCTAGGTTTAAGATTTTATGTTTCAATGGAAATTTTTAAAAGTAATGAAACCTAGTATTTCACAATTAAGCTGTTTTCAAATTTGCTCCATTATGTAGATTGAAACAGAATAAATATTAACTTTATAATTTTATTCAGGCTACATTGTATATTGTACTTTGCTAATTTCATAGACCTTTGGGTATTGCAAGGTGATTATGAACCAAAGAAATTTCTATGAACCAGATATTCACTACTGTACCTTGCTAGATGAATCAAAACCAAATTTAAAAAATAATAGGAAGAAGGAAGAGAAAAGAAATAAAAAGAAAAATGGAAGAAAAAGTGTTTGCCAAATTTGAGAAAGATAAAAGCAAGGAAGAACCAAATACTTAGGATATAAAAGTGGGCAAATGGTCTGCTTTCTCAAGGGCAAATTGTTAACGAAACAATTCATTCTTTAAAAAGTGATTTAAGACATTTAAAGTAGAGTGAGAGAACCACTTCATATTACAGATAGTTTGAAATGTGTGCTGATATGAAATGTAGCATTTGGTTTTTAATCTCTCTGAACTGATGTAACAAGTATTTGATAAATTTTAAATAGGAAAGTATAAAAAATGAAAAGAAATCTATAAATTCCTTGAGCGAAGTGCTTTATTTTTAGAAGTTGGCTTGTTAAGAAAAATGAATGAGTGACATTTAAAATGGAAAGGAGTATATACTTCTATGGTTTCTTTAAAGTGATTTTATAATTATTGTCAGCTCTCTTAGTTTTATTGTTTTAGTAGAAAGGTACTTTATTATTATTCCTATTAAATATGACAGCTTTGTTAAAAATATTACGTATGGAAACACACAACCTTGTGCTTTAAATACTTAAGTAGAAAATGGTGTTTTTCAGAATCAGTGGTATTCAGAAGACATACAGAAAGCAAGGTGAAAATGTGGAGGCTTTGAGAAGTAAGTAGCTTTTCTTTATTCAGTCCATAATTGTAAAGTACAAATCGGAAAATAATTTGCATAGTTTTTTTAGTTTGTGGGAAATTTAAACTTCTTTGCCACAATTTTCTCTCTTTCTTTTAGGGCTACTTTCATTTATTTATGATTAATATTCATAATAAAATTAACAGCATCAAAATAGTAAAAGGAAAAAGTACTATCTATTAAAGATGAAAAATATTCAACTATTGGGATGCCTGAGTGGCTCAGTTGGTTAAGCATCTGCCTTCAACTCAGGTTGTAATCCTAGGGTCCTAGGATCCGGTCCCACATCAGGCTCCCTGCTCGGCAGGCAGCCTACTTTCCACTCTCCCTCTTCCAATCCCTTTGCTTGTACTCACTCGCTCTCTCTCTCATGACTAAAATCTTAAAAAACAAAACAACAAAAAAAAACCCACAAAAAAAACACAGAAAAAAGAAAGAACAGTGTTCAACTATTTGAACAAGTATATGTCCTTTTTTGTTTTATTATGCATGTACACATATGTGTTATTTTTTTCCCCTTTTGACCTAGCACAGGGTTTCTCAGTGTCAGTATAGTGCTACTGACATTTTGAGTCTGATAATTACTTGCTGTGGAAACTATCCTGAGATTTGTAGAATGTTTAACAACGTGTCAGGATTTTTCAGAAGGAATAGAACTTATACACACACAGACATAGGAACACATATATACAGAGAGCAGGTGACCTGGAGGGATAGGGGAAGGAAGGAATGAAAAAGTTATTTTTAAAGAAATTGGTTCACATGATTGTGGGACCCTGCAAATTGGAAATCTGTAGGGCAGAATGGCAGCTTGGAAACTGAGGCAAGAGCTGAAGTTGCAGTCTTGAGTCCAAAATTCATAGGATAGGCTGTCAGGCTGGAGACTTAGGAAATCTATGCTGTACTCTTAAGGAAGAATTCTGTCTTTTCAGAGGAACCTGTTTTTGCTCTGTAGGCCTTCAGCTGAGAAGATATGGCTCACCAGTATTATGGAGGTATCCAAATTGGAAAGGAAGCAAGGAAACTTTATTTGTAGTTGATATGAGTGTCCATTTAAAAAATCTGAGTAGATTTACAAAAAAGTCAGTGGAACTAAAAAGTGAATTTAGCAATGGTGACAGGATATAAGATAAATCTGGAAAAATCAATTATATTTCTATATACTATTAAAAAAATAAAATTAAAAATAGTATATATTTTAGTATCGGAAAATGTATCTGTACTTAAATCTGACAAAGATGTAACAGATTTGTACCCTAAAAAATAAAAAAAACATTGGTGAAAGAAATTTCATATGTAATTAAGGGGAGAGAGATACCATGTTCACGGGTGAGAAGACTCAATAGATGTCAACTTTACTCAAATTTTTTTTTTTTTTAAAGGGAAAGAGCAGAGGGAGAATTTTTTTTTTTTAAGACTTTACTTATTTATTTGACAGAGAGAGAGAGATCACAAGTAGGCAGAGCGAGAAGGGAAAGCAGGCTCGCCGCTGAGTGGAGAGCCCAATATGGGGCTCGATCCCAGGACCCTGAGATCATGACCTGAGCCAAAGGCAGATGCTCAACCCACTGAGCCACCCAGGCGCCCCCTTTACTCAAATTTAAGTACAGTCAGACACAATTAAAAATCCTATTAGACTCTTGTATTTTTGACAAACTGACTCTAAAATTTACATGAAAATGCAAATGAGCTTGAATACTCAAAACCCCTTTGAAAAAGAACAAAGTTGGAGAACTGGTATTACCTTGTTTCAAGACTTCATATAAATGTTCCAATTATCAAGGTAGTATAATTTTGGTATAAAAATGACAGAAAAATTGATCAGTGAAACAGAACAGAGAACACAAAAACAGGCCCATATAGCTGATTTTCAACAGAGGTACAAAGAGAACTTCCTAGAGAAAAGATGGACTTTTAAACAAATTGCTGTTGAAATAGTTAGGTAACGTGAGCATTGATCTGTGCTAGGCACCATTTACAAAAACTAACTAAAAAAATGGGTCATACACCTAACTGTAAAACCTAAAACAATAAAACTTCAAAAAGAGCAAACATTGGAGAAATGCTTTAGAACCTTGAGTTTGACGAAAATTTCTCAGCTATGGCACCAGAAGTATAAACTGTAAAATAACTAATTGATAAACTGGACTATAAAAAGTAAAGAGAGTTCCGTTCTTTCTAAGACCCTGGTAAGGGAAATGAAAAGACAAAATACAGACCTGGGAGAAATAGTTGTAAATCATATATCTGATCAAAGACTTTGATCCAGAATATATAAAGATTTCTCAAAACTGGGTAATAAGGAAACAACCCAATTAATGGGTAGAATATTTGAATAGACTCTTTGCCAAAGAAGATATAAGGATAGCAAATAAGCACATGAAAAGATGTCCAACATTATTACTTATTAGGGAAATGCAAATGAAAATTGTTAAGATACCACTACATATTTAGTACAATAATTACAATTACTATTTTCTGTATGTTATGCTATGCTTACTGCAAGTGTAGCTACCATCCGTCCCCACACAGCACTGTAGAATGATTAAAATTGAATCATACCAAGTGTTGGTGCAGATGTGCAGCTAGAATTCATGCACTGCTGGAGGGAACGTGAGGTGGCACAACTATTTTGGAAAATAGTTTGACAGCTTTTGAAAAAGTTAAATATACACCTATAATGTGATTTAGCCATTTTACTTTTAGGCATTTGGTCAGGAACATAACTTTATAGAAAGACTTATCATGAATATTTACCATACCTTATTTGAGAACAACCTAAATGCCTATCAGTAGGTGAATACCCAAACCAACTGTGGTATACCCATACAAGGGAATGCTATTCAGCAAAAAAAAGGAATGAAATCTTAATACATGCTATAACATGGATGAATCTCAAAATAATAATGTTAAGTGAAAGAAGCCAGAAATAAAATAGAAATAGTACATAATTAAATTTGTATAAAATTATAGAAGAGGCAGAACTAGTCTTTAGTGAAAAAAAGCAGATCAATGATTATTTGGAGATGGGTGGAGGTGGGTAGAACAGGCAAAAGGGGGAGACATTTAAAGTAGCGCTTTTTGTGGAGATAGATATGTTATTATCTTGATAGTGGTGATGGTTTTATGGTTATATACACATGTCAAATTTAGAAGATTTAGAAGTTGTTTGATATAGTACACTTTATTACTTGTCAACCATATCTCAGTAGTGTTATTTTAAAAATTAAATCAAGTGACTCTGAGTTGTAAGATTGAGCCTCGCTTTGGGCTCTGCTCTGGGCGTGGAGCCTGCTTTAGATTGTCTCACTCTGCCCACCCCCCCCAAAAAAAATGAAATCAAGTGATTATAAATATGTGGTTTAACTTCTGAACTCTTTTGTTCCTTGGTCTATTTATCTATGCTTGGTTCTAACTGTTTTAACTATTATAGCTTTATAGTTAGTCTTGATAACTTTAAATATTATATTTTGGACACTTTGCATTTTCATGTAAAGAATTACATGGAAGTACATTAGAATCAGTAATGATTCTTATGCTGTCTGTTTTGGTGAGTTATTTTCAAGGGATTTGTTCATTTCGTTTAAATTGCCAAATTGATTGTTACAGGTTGTACATAATAATCTCTTATCTTTTTAATGTGTGTAGAGTCTGTAATGATGTTCCCTCTTCATTTAGTAATTTGTGATTATTTCATTTGCTTTACAGTGGGTTTGTCAATTTTATTAATCTTTCAAGGAATCAACTTTTGACCTTGAAGGTTTTCTTTTTTTTAAAGATTTTATTTATTATTTATTTGAAAGAGTGAGCGAGAGAGAGAACATGAACGGGGGCTGGAGGGGGAGAGGGAGAGAATCCACACAGACTCTGCACTGAACACAGAGCCCATCATGGGGCTTGATTTCACAACCCTGAGCCAAAACCAAGAGTCAGACGATTAAATGACTGAGCTACTGAGGTACACCTGACTTTGTTAGTTTTCTGTATCATATATTTGCTTTGTAGTTTATTGAGCTGTGTTACTGTCTGTTATTTCTGTATTACTACTTTCTTTGGGTTTAATTTATTCTACTTCTCCTAGCTTCTCGTTATGGAATCAGTTACCTATATCTGCTCTACTATTAATGCTCAGTGGCTGAAGGCAACCATTATTTTACTATGGCTAAGTAATCTCCAGTTTGTCTGGGGAGTTCTTCATTCAGTTCATGGATTACCTGGGATTGGATGGTGATCTGGGCACATAATTGGCTAATAGGCTAGTTGGTCTAGTGGACTGTAGGTGACATAGTTTACCTTTTTTTATATGGTCTCTCATCCTTCAATAGGTTAGTTAAACTGGAAGCAATTGACTATTTTTTTATTGTGCCATTTCTCATTTTCCCTCTGTTGTCTTCTTAGTTATATACGCATTTTTTAGAAATTACTCTTGATATTATGACACATTTCTTATAAATTAGTGCTTTACTAATTTATAGTATTTGTAGAATAGTAAAGCAAGAATAGGAAGTCCGGACCTTACTTTTATCCTTACTTATCCCTATTATCCCTATTCCAACTTATATGCTGTAGTTTTCATGTATTTTAATTCTACGTATATTTTAAACCAGAGATAATGTTATTAGCATTGTTTTTCAAAAGACCGTTCCATTTATATTTACCACATCATTTATCTTTGTTACTTCCTGCATTTCTGATCTTCTATCTAGGATAATTTTCTGTGTGTATGAAGAAGATGTTTTTGCTGTTTCCTTTAATGCAAGTCTGCCAATGATACATTTTCACAGTTTTTGTTTGCAAATATCTTTATTTCACCTTTAGTTTTGAAGGCTGTTTCTCTGAATGTATAATTTTAGCTTGACAGTTATTCTTTTTCAGCAGTTTAAAATGTAATCTCTTGTCTTATTTCCGCTGTTGGGCTGCAGAGACAGGTGTTAGTTTTATTATTTCTCTGTTGTTGGTATATATGTTTACCCTGGCTGTTTTTAAGGATCTTTTTTTTAGTTTTCAAGAGTTTTACTACCACTTGCCTTGGTGGTGTTTCTTTGTTTTACATTAATTCCACTTTGGGTATATAAATGCTTCTTGTCTCTCTGGCTTGGTGTCTTTCTTCTGTTTAAAAATATTCTCAGCCATTCCTTTAATTCAGTATTGCTTCTGTTCTGTTTTCTCTTTTCTCCCTTTAGGTTATTACAGATTTATGACTTTTCATTTTATCCCAGTTGCCTTTTATTCTCTTTTCTGAATTTTTTATTGTTTTGTCTCTCTCTGTGCGTTAATTTAGGTATTTTCTTATGACATTTCTTGTCATTTACTAATTTTCTGTAGTTCCGCCTAACTTGATTAAATACGTATGGAAATATTTTTCATATACCCTTTCCAGTTTTTGTCTTGCCACTTGGTTCTTTTTTATAGTTTTTAGTTCTTTGCCAACATTCTCTTGAGAGCATGATAGCATGGTTGTTTTAGAATCTTATGCTGTCAATATTTAAATCTCCTCTGGGTCTCTTTCTGTCACCTGCCTTTTCTGTTGGGTTTTGATCTTGCTATTTCCTATCTTGTTGTTTTTGACTGAGTGCTGTGTATCGCATATGAGAATTATAGAGATTATTTGATGCTCTGGATGATGTGATCTTCTTCCAGAGAGTGTTTATTTTTGCTTCTGACCTAAAGCTCTAGGGATAACTCAGAATCCCAAGACATCATCAAAGCAGGGTCTACAAAACAAAAACAAAAGCAAAAGCAGGGTCTACAATGATTTAAAGCTGGGATTTCAGATCCTTTTCTTTTATCCTTTAATCTTTGACACATCCATCTAGTGATATTTCTTCATTTTATTTATTTAATTTCTTTAGAGGAGAGAGTGAGAAGTGGGTGAGGGGCAGAGGGAGAGAGAGAATCTCAAGCAGGCTCCCTGCTGAGTATAGAGCGGGATGTGGGGCTCTATCTTACAACCCTGAGATCACGACCTGAGCCAAAATCAAGAGTCAGATGCCCAACCAACCTAACCACCCGGGTTCCCCATGTTTCTTTTATTTAAATGGAATTTCTCAAGCATTTACTCAGCCATTCCCATTCTGTTGGTTAGTTTCTAGGTTTTTGCCAATGTTTAACCTTGTTAATACCCTTGGGAACAAATTTTTGTTTGTCCCTTATTTAATTATCTTAGAAAGTTTCAAGAGTGGGTTCGTGGAAACCCTCCCCATTGTTTTGTGTATTCAAGTATTATGCTGTTAAATATGCTAATAACTTTAAGTCTATCACTAAACTTACTGATTACTTCAAGATTATTCAAGTATTTTGTATTATTTTGTATAGGCTAATAGAAATAAAAATCATATTTGAGTCTTCTTATTTTCTGAATTAGATTTGTCATTTGACATATATGAGGGCCAGATTACTGCATTACTTGGCCACAGTGGAACAGGAAAGAGTACATTGATGAATATTCTTTGTGGACTATGCCCGCCTTCTGATGGTGAGAGTTTTCCGACTTAAAAAATCTCTTGCTTTGGTTTATTAGTGTTATTAACCAAGATACCACAAAATAATTATTTATCCCTGACTTATATAAGTATATGTCATATACTATTTATCCTTGATTTATCTAAACATGTGTTGATTTTTTTCAATGAATTGAGACCAACCTCATTGCCTGTAAATGTGTTTTATTATTTTTTTATTTTACACGTTTTTCAGTAGAAAATAACAATGATTTAAATGTTTAATAAAGTAAAAGGATCTGATTTTGTTACCTATTTTATCAGATATTTGTGTTTATTTTTCATTTTCAAGGAAGGATAAGTCACTAATTAATTGGAAATTAAATGAGACCTATAGATATTTTAGATTGTAGGTATAGATTTCTAAATATGCAACAACAGTTGAAAAGGAAAGAATGATAAATATCAACACCATCTCCTAAAATAGAATTATAAGAGCAATACCGTAACATAAAATTGTTGTACGTGATTGCCCCATAGGTGAGAATTTAATATGGTAACTCCGTATTTCCACAATAACCTAATAGAGTGGCAGTACAGTAAATACTGTACTTTAAGAAAGGCTGAATTTCCGTGTATTGAGTCTGCATTTCTTAAAATGTAGTTTAACTTCTGAAATTAGTTTTGTTTTGTTGCATATCCCTAATTGTGTCACTTTTTAGTGATGGTAGTAGTAGCTCACATTTAATAGGAATTTATGATTTTGTTATAATTCTCCATATATTATCATATTGGTTTAATAGTTCTTAAATTTAAGTAGGACATACTGGTATCTAGGTTATAGAAGAGAAAAACTGGAATTCAGATTGATTTTCTCAGGACCACACACCTGTTAGGGGAAACTTCTTGGTTTCTTTCCTCTTTCCACTATTGAATAATGCCTGGAAATGAAGGCAAATTGCTACTGGAATATAAGTGTAAATAATGTACCAGTACACAATTATGTTTAGTGTTAAGCTCTGATTCCTTGCTCTTTTCACTATGTAATATCACCTGAAAATGAAGGAAAATGAGGTTGGAAATAAGGTGGAAGCAGATCACCAATCATATGGAAATGAGGGTTTGTTGTATCTTCCAAGTTTATATTAGCTCATACCTTATATATTTACTACTTACATGTAACTAAATTATTAGTGTATATTAAGGCGTATATACTTTTTAATATTTAATATAGTTAGTATAAATTTAAATATATATCTTGCTTTTAGGATTTGCATCTATATATGGACACAGAGTCTCAGAAATAGATGAGATGTTTGAAGCAAGAAAAATGATTGGCATTTGTCCACAGTTAGATATACATTTTGATGTTTTGACGGTAGAAGAAAACTTATCCATTTTGGCTTCAATCAAAGGAATACCAGCCAATAATGTAATACAAGAGGTATGTCATTCATATAGAAATATTTCTTTATTCCTTATAAATTACTAATTTTTTTAATAACTTGTAAAAAATGCATGAAAATCTAAATAAAAACCTGTTCTGAGCCAATAAACAAATGTATTATAAAGAATTAGATGGAATTTGGAGTAAATATTTTAGCACATATAAAATTGTCCTTGTTTCATTTGGAGGATTCTAGCTTCTCAATATAGGTTTTTCTTTTCTTCCAAACTTTCCTGGCCTTTCACATCTGCTTCCTTTCCTCCATACCCCCCACCCACCGCCATATAGAGCTTTCCAACTGATCCCTTCACCACTACCTAGGAAGTCACAAAAGTAAAACAGACCTATCAATCAGGAATCTTTTTATCTATTATTTCAAAATTATATATGAGTACATGTCAAAATTAAAGTCTGTACTAAAAGAACATTTTTAAGTTGATATTAAAATCAGGACACTTAAAAATTAATTTTGATAATTATGCAAATCATATAATTTAAAAAAATAACAGTGTTCTCACTTTACAGGTGCAGAAGGTTTTACTGGATTTAGACATGCAGGCTATCAAAGATAATCAAGCTAAAAAGTTAAGTGGTGGTCAAAAAAGAAAACTGTCTTTAGGAATTGCTGTTCTTGGGAATCCAAAGGTAAATAAATATTAATGTATTATACACAAATATAATGTATATTTATGTACAATAATACATTATGTAAAGTTTCAATATACATAAAATGCTATACATTATTATGGATGCGATTTATAGTAATAAGGTTTGAAACGTGAGTTATAAAGATAAAACATATTTATGATAGTGGTTACTTCTAGAAAGAGTAATGGAAGGATGGATTTTAGTTTATTTGCAATGTTTTATTTCTTTAAAAAGAGATCTACAGAAAATATGGCCTAAAAAAATGGCATTTGTTGTATTTCACTGGTGTGGTGGCTTTAACGGTATTGTTCTAATTCTCTCTTTAGTTTTCTATATGTTTGTAATAGTTCAGAATAAAATTTAAAAACAGACAAAACCAAAGGAATAGTTCAGTTTTTCACTGTTTTGCTGATTTTATTTTGTATGTGTCTTTTCTGTGCTCTTCTCTGTCCTGTGTAAACAGAACCATCTGTTACAGTGCTTTGCATTGGGCTGGAAAGCTTCAGCCTGAGCCCTCTTGGTCCCTGCCATCCTGCTGCATTTCTCCTTGGCTGCTATAGCTTGGGATGACTCTGGGTTCTGGCTTTATGTTTTTTTGTTTTGCTTTTAAAGATTTTATTTATTTATTTTTGACAGAGAGAGAGAGAGAGACAGTGAAAGAGGGAATACAAGCAGGGAGGTGGGAGGGGGAGAAGCAGGCTCCCCACTGAGCCCAATGCGGGGGCTCCATCCCAGGACCCTGGGATCATGACCTGAGCCGAAGGCAGACACTTAATGACTGAGCCACCCAAGCACCCCTGGCTTTATATTAATTTATCTTTCTCTCAACTCCCACCAGTGTTTTATTTTTTAGTTTATGTATCTGGTTGTTATTGCATTTATGTCTTATGTGTTACTGATATTAGTCTTTTAAAATTGAAACAAGGAAAATATTCACTTGCCAAATAGTTTAAAAAATTTATGTTAGCTCATATAAGAATAAAAAGCCCAGATTTAGTATACCTCTTGTTAGAAATAATAATTAGAAATGGGAAAGTTTCCCAGTATCCATAAATTTTATGTATTTTATATTTTTTGAGGATTCTCTGCCATTCCCTGCTCTTTTTCATGCAGATATTATTGCTAGATGAACCAACAGCTGGGATGGACCCCTGTTCTCGTCATATTGTTTGGAATCTTCTGAAATATGGAAAATCTAATAGGGTAACAGTGTTTAGTACTCATTTCATGGATGAAGCTGATATTCTTGCTGGTGAGATTTTTACTTTATTTTTGAAAGATAAGGTTATGGGGCCAAATAGGAGATGGACATAGACATACTAAATCCTGAGGAATAAAGAAACTGTGATTTTCACAGCTGCATGTTTTAAACTTTTTAAAAATTACATATTTTTGTGTTTGGGAGTCCTACAGACCATCTCAGATTCAGTAATTTGCTAGGAGAAGTAATAGGACTCGGCATATAGTTATACTTACAGGTTCTTACCACAAGACTGAAAGGATGCAAAGCAAAACCAGCAAAATGAAAAGGCTTATGGGACATGGAGGAAACCAAACACGAGCTTCCAAAAATATGCTCCCAATGGAGTCACACAGAATATGCTTAATTTCTCTAGCAAGGCGTTGTTAACAACATATGTGAAATGTTGTCTACCAGGAAAGCTCATTAGGGACTCTGTGCCTAAGGTTTTTACTGGGTGCTGGTCATAGAGGCACCTCCTGACTGCCATGTATGAAAACTCCACCTCCCAGAAGGAAGAAAATGTTCAATACAATCTACATTGTAGATTCATTTTTTCAGTAGTATCTTTGTTTTTTTTTTAAAGTATTTTGAAAACCCAGCAAACTGACTCTTTTTTGGGTTGCTTTTTGTTGTTTTTACATTTGATTATAAAGGAAATTGTGAACATGCTTGTAATAGTGAGCCTTTTAGGAAGTGTCTGAGATATTGGGAACAGTATTAAGGAAGTAGACTCCAGAATTGGACCTGTGCGGGTACAATGTCTGGGTTTATCACTTAATAGCTATGTGAAATGTGGCCAAATGATATGTTTTCTTATTGCCTCAGTGTTCTCATTTAAAAACCAGGAAGTGATAATCTGGTTTCTTTCTAATAAAGTTGTGAGTATTTAATGATATTTAATGATGATATTAGTGAAATGCAGAAGCTGTTACTAACCTAAAAATTGAAATGCAAATTTCTGTTTGCAGATAGGAAAGCTGTCATATCACAAGGAATGTTGAAATGTGTTGGTTCTTCAATTTTTCTCAAAAGTAAATGGGGGATTGGCTACCGCCTAAGGTATCATTCATTCTTAATTGACTTTATTCTTTATAGTATTCTTGATCTACTGATCTTATATTTCAGATTTGCTATAATGTACTTTGGCCAATTTTTTTGGCACTAACTTTACTTCCAGCATTTAGAATTTACTTTTGGTTGTTCATTAATTATTTAAAAAACAATGACTTTTGGTTTTCTCTAGCATGTACATAGACCGATACTGTGCCACTGAATCTCTTTCTTCCCTTGTTAAACAACATATACCTGGAGCTACCTTATTACAACAGAATGACCAACAACTTGTGTATAGTTTGCCTTTTAAGGACATGGACAAATTTGCAGGTATTACTTTCAGTTTCTTGATTGTTGAACCAGGCTCTTGCATTAGGAATAGGTTTTCTTGATTTATTTGTTGTATATTTTTGTGTAATATTTACATGTTCCTGGGTGGCTTTACCTTACTGTTACATTTCTACTTTACTTTACTTTTGAAAATCAGAAACTACCAGCTAATGCATCTCCCCCCCCCCCCCGCCTTTTTTACAAACCCTATGCAGGAAACTAATATGTTAAGTAAAGGTATTTGCTTTGTTGTCAAGAAAGATTGCTCCATTTGCTCAGAGGCCTGCTGAAAATATGTATACACACACACACACACACACAGTTGTTTGTATGTGTTCTCAAGTTCTTTTCTAGTTTCATGATTCCATAATGAAGGACATAATAATATGGTAAACCCTTGAATTATTTTAATTCTGGCATTATTTTTCTGCTGTGTAATGAGGAACTCATACTCAGTCTCCTTATCTGTTAAGGGAATCTCTTAATAACCAAAAGGATGTTATTGATGCAGATATGTTGTGTGGAATTCCCATAACATTTATCTCATTTAGATAGAGATTTTCTCTTTAATTTAATTGATTTTTTTCCTAGGGAAAAAAGAATCCTTCATTAATTGGAGTGAACTACATAAGCCAACTTTAATGTACCCTGCCTACCATTCAGTCTGTAAAAATACTTCTTAGGTTTAATTTATAATATGATAAATATCTATTAGCTATATCTTTATAAGCAAACATTCCTTGGGGTCCTTAGCAATTTTTAGGAATGTTAATGGGGTTCTGAGACCAAAATGTTTGAGAACTAGTGTGGTAGCAGAGTAAATTTAGTCCTATCCCATTTTAAAAGAGTATTTTAGAGAAATTCATGATGATATGCTTAACAACACAACATTCTTTCATTTTTTTTCTTTTAGGTTTATTTTCTGCTCTAGACACTCATTCAAATTTGGGTGTAATTTCTTACGGTGTTTCAATGACGACTTTGGAAGATGTGTTCTTAAAGCTAGAAGTTGAAGCAGAAATTGACCAAGCAGGTAAAAACAACACTAACGAAAAATTTTAGGCAATTAACCAGAGAGATGATAAATGAGATGAATAATTATATAAACATGTGAAATATGTTTTTAGAGGAAGAAACAGTAGATGGAAACAGGTAAATAAGTAGTTGAGATATTTACTGATAGCAGTAGGAGTTATGAAGGAAATAATAGGGTGCTCTTGGGAGGCAGGTAACTTAGATTGCATCTTTAGGGAGGACTGTGTTGAGATGATAAATGAAGACTTGGATGGCAAGAAAAATCTAAATATGGGAGGATTTTATTTCAAAGCTTTTCAGATAAAGGGAAGTATTACTGCAAACTTCTTAAAAAAAAGATTTTATTTATTTATTTGACAGAGAGAGAGAGTGTGGACAAGGGGGAGCAGCAGGCAGAGGGAAAGGGAGAAGCAGGCTCCCCACCGAGTAGGAAGCCTGATGTGAGCCCTGATCCCAGGACCCCGGGATCA
Source organism: Mellivora capensis (assembly GCA_004024625.1). Taxonomy (NCBI): domain Eukaryota; kingdom Metazoa; phylum Chordata; class Mammalia; order Carnivora; family Mustelidae; genus Mellivora; species Mellivora capensis. Next base: position 49,830 of record PISX010007128.1, read on the forward strand.
AGATCTGAGCCAAAGGCAGATGCTTAACCGACTGAACCACCCGGGTGCTCCTGAAAACTGTCAATTAAGGAATGAGTTGGATGTGTTTGATGACAGAGAAGAGACTACTGTGGATTGAGTTTAAAGAGCCAAAGAGAGATTAGAGGGGAGGGCCAGGGGCCAGATCATGTCTAGTCTTTGAATATCTGGAAAAGAATTTGGTTTGTTTTCTTAGTGCAATGTGAAGCTATTGAGAGATCTAAAGCAAAGGAGTAACATGATCTGATTGCATGTTTAAAAAATGCATTCTGGGGGTGCCTAAGTGGCTCAGTTTGTTAAACGTCTGCCTCTTATTGCAGCTCAGGTCATGATCTCAGGGTCATGAGAGTGAGCCCCTCGTCTGGCTCTGCACTGGATGTAGAAGCTGTTTAAGATTCTTCCTCCCTCTTCCTTTGCCTCTCTCCCCTCCTTAAAAAAGTAAATAAATTAATTAATAATAAATTAAAAATCCATTCTGATTGTTAAATGTTGAGAAGATTGTAAAGGAAGTGGAAGCAGGAGGACTGTTAGGAAACTATTAAACTTAATCTTGGCTTGAGCTAGGGTGGTTGTGAAAATAGGGAAACAGAATAGGGTTATATCCCTGGTACTGGTGATGACTCGCTGGTGGATTGTCAGTTGTTGGGGAAAGGGAGGACTCAAGAATAATTCCTAAGTCATTAAGTGTCTGCCTTCGGCTCAGGTCATGGTCCTAGGGTCCTGGGATTGAGACTGCATCAGGCTCCCTGCTCAGTGGGAAGCCTGCTTCTCCCTCTCCCACTCCCCCTGCTTGTATTCCCTCTCTCGCTATCTCTTTCTCTCTCTCTCTGTCAAAAATAAATAAATAAAATCTTAAAAAAAAAATTCCCAAGCTTTTTGCTTGAGAACTGGGAATGGCATTTTCTGAGAGTGGGGGAGGAGCAAGTTTGTGGAAAGGAGGAATCCCGGCACAAATTTTGGGTATATTGTTTGAGATGCTTATTGGACCTCTAAGTGGAGGTATACAGTATGGGCAGTTGGATTAACACATTTGGAGCTGAGTGAAGATATTAGGGTCAACGATTTAAGTTCTGGAGTTACTCACGGATAGATGGTACCATGGGTTTGGATGAAATCACTCAGGGAAACAGTACAGATAAAGAGTGGACAGGCAAGCCCTGAGGTTGAGTAGTGAGGGGCCAGAAAGAAGGACCCATCATTGTGTTTTCTGTCTTTGCAAAAGGAGATGTAAAAGCCCAGACAAAACAATGTTTTAGGAAAGAGGAAGTAATGATCACTTATTTGCTGATTGCTCTGAAGAATAAGATAAGAACAAAAAAGATGGTTTTGGTAACAGGGAAGACGGTAAGGGCTTTGGTAGTGTGGAGGTCAGTGGTGACCTTGACAGTAGCCTTTCAGTGGTGTGGTAAAGGTTAGAGTTAGTTCTGTGAGGTTTAAGGTGAGAATGCAAATTGAGGCTACTTTTCTTATGATTGAAAGTTAGCAAGATGGTGGTGGCGGTAGTGGGTCAGGAGGGTGAAGGAAACAGGAGGTTTCTCTCAACATGGAGAAAGGACAGAAGTCAGGCTTAAATAAGGTTGTGATATCAGACTGTAGTCAGAGAAAGTTCACCTAAAAGTTTTAGATCTTACATAATTGGAGAGAGAACAAGGTGTCAGATTTGGACATGTGTTCAGTTTGATGAAATTGAGTAGATAAAGGTGTGGAAATGGGAGAAATAGAGGAAGTTAGGGGTCAGGATGTAGGACACATTATCAGTGAGTATGTTTGTAGTACTTCAGGTGATGAAAGAGAATCAGATGGAGAAGATGCTTATATCTGTGATGCTAAATACTTTGAGGTATTTAATGAGTAGTCTGTAGAGTTGGATGGGGGGATAAAGATGAGAAGGCTATGTGCAGTGTAGGTATTACTGGCTTTACTTTGTATATCTTTAAGTCCACCACGCAGAATAAATATACCTCTGACATCGGCTTGCTTTCAGTTGGCTGATTTTAAATGTTTTATTTTTCAAAGGTTAAAAATATCAATATCTGTAGAAGGTAGATTGGTGCTCACTGAATACCATGATTGTGATATACAATATTTTAGCCCCAATATTTAGTTTGATTTAGTCCATTGTATCAGCGGAAGAGAGAGTTTAGATTGGTTCATCTTACGAAGTAAGTCATTCATCTAAACTATTGAGTTGCTAAGGTCCCAGGATAACCAGGCTGTGGTTCATTATTATTTTATGCATTATCCCATTCCACTCTTAAAGTTTTTAGTGTTTACTCATTTTTAAAATTTAACGTAAGTCAGAGAAGTCCTTCTTTGTGCCTCGCCTCATACTGAAACCAATTTTCATCTCTTCATTATTTTTCATTTTTTAAAAATTGAATCACCTATAAAAATAACCTATCCTTTTTCCTATTCTCATTGATTAATTTTATATGTGTTTGGTCTCATGGAATAAATCATATAGTATGGGGGCACCTGGGTGGCTCAGTTGGTTACACATCTGCCTTCAGGTCAGGTTAATCATTGATCCCAGGGTCTTGGGATGGAACCCCGCCTTAGGCTCCAAGCTCAGCAGGGAGCCTGCTTCTCCCTCTCTCCCTCCTCCCCACTCTTATGCTCTCTCAACCTCTCTCTGTCAAATAAATAAATAAAATCTTAAAAAAAATCATATAGTATGTCTTTTATGTCTCGTTTCCTTTACCTGATATATGTTTGTAAGGTTTAAACTTACTGTGGTTGTATAGTAGTTTATTCAGTTTCATTGTTTTAGACTATTCTATTACAGGATTATTTCACTACTTATGTGCTCACCTGTTGGTAGGCATTTGGTAGCTTTTTTTTTTTTTTAATTTTATTTATTTATTTGACAGACGGAGATATGTTGGTAGGCATTTAGATTCTTCCTAGTTAATGACTATTCTTGACAGGTCACTAGCTAAGAATTTTCTTGTATATGTGTTTTGGTTGACCTATGTATCTTCTTTGCATTTATACTTAGTGGAGAATTTTCTGGGTCATAAGGTATGCATATGTTCAGTTTTAATAATATTGCCAAAGTATATGAGAGTTCTGTTTGTCCTGCCTCACTACCAGATGTGTGCTTCTTTAAAATTTACATGCCTCAGAAAGATTTTCATTCTTTTAAGGAATATCCCGTAATTTTCTGTCTTTATTTTGTTTTGGCAAATAGATTATAGTGTATTTACTCAGCAGCCACCAGAGGAAGAAATGGATTCAAAATCTTTTGATGAAATGGAGCAGAGCTTACTTATTCTTTCTGAAACCAAGGCTTCTCTTGTGAGCACCATGAGCATTTGGAAACAACAGGTGTATACAATAGCAAAGTTTCATTTGCTTACCTTGAAAAGGGAAAGTAAATCAGTAAGATCAGTGTAAGTATGATCACTTTCCTGCCTGATGAGTTGTTTTTTTAAGGCTACAAATTCAATTTGTCATCTTAATTTTTTAAAATGTAGACATATATAAATCTATGTAGTTTTGTAAGATTAACACTATAACTTCACAATGTCTGAGAAAAGAATTATGCATTTAGCGATTTCTTTGAATACCACTAGAGCTTTCACTCTTTTTTTAAACTAGCATTTTTTTGTCTCATCTAAATGAGGGACTGTCATAATATTCTTTAATTGTGTAATTTTTGAATTATTGTCACTAAATTTTATTTTGCAATTATATTTTATGCAGTTGTTTTGTATGTATATTTTGTATGTTTTGTATGTATTACCTGCTTTTGTAAACAGCAGGAAGAGTAAGTTTTATCTCTGTGTATTGGTTAAAGAAATGGAAATATAAAGAAGGCTTTATAGCTTGTAGAACTGGGATCAAAATGCTATCTTTTCAACTTTGCTTTACCTCTTTCAGGTTCCCATGGGTGCTAGACTTTCAGTTATTGGGACATAACATTAATTATTTTCATATAACACACACTAATCTTGTTTGATCCAAAACGGCAGTAGAAATAAAATTTAGTAAGCAAGAATATTGTTATGTGCTTGAGATATGCTGAATTCATTTGCTTTTTTGCCCTAGGTTAGTCAGTGTCAAAGAAATGTCAGTCAACTGTCTTAAATATTCCAGTCTCAGCATTACTAAAAGAAAAATATTTACTTAAATCAGCATGTTTCAGTTTATTGAACATTACTCTCCTAAAATATTCCCTGAAAAACAATAAAAGTCTTCGTTCAGACTGTGATAACAAAATAACATAGACCCGGTTGCTTGAACAACAAAATTTATTTTTCATGGTTTTAGAGAGTGGAAATCAGATTAGGGTACAAAATTGGTCCTGAGGGCACTCTTTCTGGCTTGCAGAGATGGGCCATTATCTTGCTGTGTGCTCATATGACTTTCTTTGTTGATGCACAGGAGACAGAGAACAAGCTCTCTGATGTCTCTTAGAAGGGCACTATTCCTATCTTAAGGGCCCTATGCCCATGACCTCATCTAATCCTGATTACCTCCCAAAGGCCTTATTCCTAATACTATCACACTGGGGATTAGGGCTTCAGAGTATGAATTTGGGGGGAGGATGACACAAATATTCAATTCCTAACAAAAAGTATTCCAAATATGCATATGACCATCTGTGCATTTAGGAAATACTGTATCTTATATTTCCTGTCTTAAAGACTTGTTTATTAGCATATGAAAACACATGAGAGGTTCTGTGGTAAAGAAATTGCTTCAATTTTGTTAAATCCAGAGTTTCCAAATACTGTTTAATCATGAATTTTTTTAACGTAAAACACCTGTTAACTGATAGGATTTAATGCAGTATGCTTTTGGAAATGCTGATTCAGGTATACTTACAGCAATTATAAGAATGATTTTTTAAAAATTAGAGGGTTTCTGAAAATTATAAAATGCTAAACTGATAATCTAAACTCTCTCTATCCACTTGCTATGATACCTATTATATAAAATGTAGCAAATATTTTGTAGGATAAGACAGAAGGATATCTGCCTTCCAGATAGAAGGGCATTTTGAATAGGTAATAGAATTATATACTTGACAAATAGCAAATAATGATCCTTATAACTGACTGTAGTATGTCTTGCTTTGCCTCTCTCTAGAGGAACAATGGAAATTAATATGGTGTGGATAACATTTCAAAGATATCAGTCATTCAAAGTTTCACTATATTTAAAAACAAAGACTCCCTGTATTTTTGTTTACTTCTCTATATCTTAAATATTTTTGTATTATATCTTTTCTAAAACATAGGATAATAAATAGTTAAGACATAGGGCAGGAAATAAAAGTTCCCTCAGGACAGTGGATGTGTAAATGTGGCATATGTCTGGTTCTTAAGAAGCTATTAGCACAAGTTTATATACCCATAAAAGTTTCAGGATGACTTGATCTTAGTTTTATAAGTTTTAATTTTGTCATTGAGTACTGGCTCTCTGTCCAGTTGTGTCATGAGATCATTTTGGAGAATAGAAATTCTATTCCCGAACACTATTTTTTTCAGGTTTTTCTTTTCTCACTCTCTCTGTCTTGTTTTTTTTTTTTTTTAAACATGTGTACTTTTAACTGTTATTTGAAGGAGGATTTTTAAAAATAGATTTACATATTAATGTGCCCTGTGCTGTTTTATTTTTTCCCTTTCAGGTTGCTTCTGCTTTTAATTTTTTTTGCAGTTCAGATTTTTATGTTTTTGGTGCACCGCTCTTTTAAAAATGCTGTGGTTCCCATCAAACTTGTTCCAGACTTATATTTCCTAAAACCTGGAGATAAACCTCATAAATACAAAACAAGTCTGCTGCTTCAAAATTCTACTGGTGAGAGTGTGTGAAGGTCTGTGAATGTGTGTTGGTTGGGGCATGGGGTCTGGGATTAGAGGTTGGGATTTTAGAAATAGATCTAAGGTAAAGGCATGGTCTGTGTGTACAAATTTAAGTTCTAAAAAACTACTTACTGATGCTGAGTAATATATTACAGAAATGAAATTTTGGTTAAGTGTAGATTACAGTTTTTAAAACTAACATTGTACTGTTTATGATATTAAGATTCCCTTTTTTAATGGTAGCAACATATTCTCAGAGTAGTGTGTTTCATATTAAAGTTTATTACAAGCAAAATAAACTTCGGAAGTTGAAACACCTTTAGAAAGAGTTACAGTATATAATATTTATGCAGTTATATATCTCAATAGAAATGTTTAAATAATTTTTCAAGGACTGTAAAAAATAAGAATTAAGAAAAACTCATTAGATATAAATATAATCAAATAAATTAAATTGGTAATGAATATTTTTGATTTTGGTGTTGCTTATTTTAATTACATAGTTGTCAAATATGAAAAAAAATTAAGAACCATGGTCTTGAGCAAGGCTCAGAACAAATTAAAAAAAAAAAACTGACATTGGTTTCTGCTTTTCAAAATAATAAAACCTAATACAGACTTTTGAACAGTTGTTCCTACAAAATCTCTCATCTGCATTGATATAGTCCTAAGGTTCTTGAAGAGTAAATCAAAGTTAGCTAACTCTGGCAGATTTACAGAAGAACAGAGGCAATTTTATTTGCTTGTCTTGCTGAAATAGATTAGAAAATTGCGTTTAATATAATCATTTATATAACTCAGAAAATCTTCGGAGTTTAGTATTTTCCAACACTTATGCATATTCTAGTATCTTTCCTTTTTGATTCACTATTAACTGAAGAGTTTTGACCAGTGTTAGGTAATAATCATAGTTAGGGATGATTATAAATTACTCTTAAAATCATCACTTTTAAAATGTGACTCTTAGTTTATTATATAATCTTTATTCTTTTGGAGAAAGAATGTATTTCATGACAGAAAACTACTCTTGAATAGAAAATTGATGCTTTATAATGTACTTCTTTCATTAGAATTTTTGTTTTGATTTTAATACACATTTCATGTTGGTAAAATATAGTGCTACATAAAGCCTTATATTTTTATAGGGGCATTTTTTGTGTGTTTGGGAAATTGTATATATATCTGAAATCATTTTGGTTTGAGTTCACTCTTACTGATCTGCAGAAATACTAGTATTTTCAAAGTTATGTCCCTCTTGTTATTTTTTCATATTTCTAGAATTGCTTACTTATGTACCCTATATCTTCCTAGGCCTTTTTGGTCCTAAATAAAGCCATGTTTCCTTTGGAAATTATTGGCCTCTGTATGCCTATATTGGATTGTATCTGATCCTCCTTGGAAAGCTTTTCATATGGAGGGTGATATAGTTCCTTCAGTTACAATGTAGCTCTCTTCTCAAGAGTACAGAGCCACTGTGGCAAACTAGAAAAGAGAGGTCATTTGAGATACTAGATAAGGAGTAAATGTAGGATCTAAAAAAGCTCCAGTGAGAGCCCTAAAAGCACCATTCCCTCTGACATTCAGGTTTGCTATGGAATCTGATCTACCTGCCATACTATTTTTAATTACTGATAGTGATTTCCTTTGCTTGGTTTTGATTTCTCTCAAAGTCCCATTTGTTCTTTCTGGCTTTTGTGAAGATGGAAGGGGAGCAGTTTCCATTCATCAGACTTATTGGTATAGACTTAAACCTAAGTCAGGATCCATCATCTTTCTGTTGGCTCCAGGCAATTTAAGGAATGTAGATGGAGACCTGATTATGTGGTTTAATATTTTAAGGCAGTTCCGGCAATTGACATTGATAAAATTTGTCTGTTCCAAGCACACAGAAACCGTCTAAGGAGTGATGTTACCTGACTTCACATCCTGCCTGTTTCTGCCTTTCTTAGCCTAGCAGGTTCTCTTATTCCATAAAATTGTCAGATTTTTAATCTCATAATTTAGCCAAATTTCATGTGAGTATTATAGGTAAACTTTCAGTGTAACAGTAGTAGCAGTAGCAGGAGCTAACATTTGTACAATTACTGTGCTAGGTTCTGTTTTTAAAGCCAGTTTCTGTTTTTTAAAGCCTGTATGTATTGACTTGGATTTGAATCCAGTGGAGCTGACTGGCTCCACTGCCAGTGTTCTTAATGATGTCTTGTCTAACAAAGACAATCTTTTTTTAAAAAAGTTCTTCCCAATGTTATTAAAAGTCTGGGTCTGTTTCTTATTTAAACTGATTCTTTATTATTTGCTTATTTTCTCATACCAGACTCCGATATCAGTGATCTTACCAGCTTTTTCACAAGCCAGAAGATAATGGTGACAATGTTTAATGACAGTGACTATGTGTCTGCTGCTCCCCATAGTGCAGCTTTAAATGTGATGTATTCTGAAAAGGTAAGAGTAATATATGTGAGTGAATACCTATTGGAAAGTTATAGAACATTAAGATATTTTCTCTAAAGTTAATTGTTTGCTGAATTGACCTATTAGTTGGAAATTTTATGACTTGGTGGATGACCAATATAAAAAACTATAAGAAATTTAATTTAATCTTTGTGTTCTATTTTTGCTTAAAATACCAAAATATTTATAGACTCCACACCAGGTTATGTTTATCCATCTGTCTTTATCGAATATTATTTCTATAATTTGTTCAATCAACTTTTAGCTAGTGAAGATTCCCTTAGTCTGGGAGAAAATCTTAGTACATAGTAGCAATGTATTTATATATGGTATGTAATAACACTCTCTTTTTTTTAATCGTAGGACTATGTTTTTACAGCTGTTTTCAACAGTACTATGGTTTGTTCTTTACCTGTATTGATGAATATTATCAGTAATTATTATCTTTATCATTTAAATGTGACTGAAAGCATCCAGGTCTGGAATACCCCATTCTTTCAAGTAAGCAAACTTTAAAGTGTGTGTGTAAAAAAAAAAAAGAAAAGTGTGTGTGTACACATGTGTGTAATAAAAGCTAAGACCTAATACAAAGGAAATCTGTAGATGTTCATTGTGTGACATTCTTAGTCTTACTAAAACTTGAGTTGAGGATGCTTTACATCTGGGTTTAGGAGTGCCCAGTATTAGATTGCTTCAGGATCAAGGAAGTTCTTTCTTGGTACTGATATTTTTATAAAGCATAAGTATTTTTTGTATTAATCATACAAGAAAATTAAGATGATTTAAAAATATTATTTATCTGAGATCTCTTACTGGGGTATTGAAAGAAACTTGAGAAGTTGCTTATACAGTCATTTTTCCTCTAGATAAGACTATTGGATTATAAATGTGAAAATTAAGTCTTCAGAAAAATAGTCAAAATTTTTCTCTCACCCTTATGTTTTATTTTTCACATATGAAAAATAAATGGACAAATATTTTTCTGTAATAGCATTTTTTACTTTCTATTGCTATACTTTTTTAACAGTCTTTTTGAGATCTACTTCAGACGCTATTACCTTGTTTCAATCCAAAGATTTTTATTATGTTCATAGAGTTCTGCATCCATCACTACATCAGTTCTAGATTTCTTTCTCCCACCTTCCGGAAGACCCTTGCACCTGTTGAGGGCAGCGGTAATACAATGCACTTGGTTCTGGGTAGTTTGTATTTGGGGCACCAGCTGTTTACTTTAGTTGTCTGGGAAAGTTTCCTTCTGTACTTGAGTCTTTGGGGCAGCTAAGGACCATTGAGGTCTGTGGGAGTTATAGCCCCCTCTGCTGGGGGGAAGAAACTCCTGTTTCCATAGGAGGCTGAGCTTGTTCCAAAGTACAGCTTTCTCAAAAGGGAATAGGGCCCCGAGATCCAAATGGCTCACAGTCCCAGCAACCGACGAATGCATCAATCTGACATGGTCCTGTTCACTGCATAGGACTACTGGTGGACATGTTACCTGCTTTTTCATGTACATTGTTATTTTTAATTAAATGGTAGAGCTTAATTTAAATGCCCTATTATTCTATGTTGTAGATAAGAAAAGGAAATATGATGATCTGCCCAGGATTGTGTAGCTACTTATTAAGTGGCAGAGCTGGTCCTGGAACTCACTGCCTGTTAACTCTGCTACCTGTTTTTTCATGCAGACTGTGTGCCTCGAATGGAGATCCCAATGTGTTTCTTCAGAGGTTTTTGATAGTCTTGTATTGAGAAAGTACTAAGATGATACAAAGTAATTCTCAGTTTCATTTCTTACTCTGTCCTTCAGGAAATTACAGACATAGTTTTTAAAATTGAGCTGTATTTTCAAGCAGCTCTTCTGGGAATCATTGTTACTGCAATGCCGCCTTACTTTGCCATGGAAAATGCAGAGAATCATAAGGTAATGATTGAGTTAAAATTACAGGTAAAGTTTATACAAAACAATTACCTGCTTTGCATGAGAGCAAGACTTATATTTTAGGAGTAAGTAAATGGAGAATAAACATATTTAATATAGTAATAATAATAACTTCATTTATTACTTGAGTTTCTGTCACATGCTTCAAAAGTTACATCCTTTAATCTTTACAACACTGTGATGTAAGTTTTATGTTACCGACTTTATTTATAGGTCAGGAAGTGGGAATGGGAGTGGTCATATCATGTGCCCGTGTTGTCTCATCTTGTTTAAGTAGTGGATCCTTATGTTCTTAACAGGTACACTAACCTTTCTCTCTCCCTTAACCCTTAACGGAATGTGTTGAATGTACAAGATACTTAATTTTTGCGAAATGAAAAAGTAGGTAGATAATGATTGTGATCACCAGAACCCAGGACAAATTGCTATGTGTACAGACTTGTTTGGTATCCTTCACTTTCTTTTCTGCTCCTTTCTCTTCTGTCCTCAGGCACATGATGCTCTTACAAGGTCTCTTGACTGTTCAAAAGCCTTCCACTCTCCTACCCTGCGGACGTTGTCCCTCTCTTACTTCTCTAATCAAAATTCTCATTCTCCATATGTCTTCTTGGTTCAGTGTAAACATATAGTCTAAATTAATTTACCCATGCGACACATAATGAAGTCTCAGAACAGACAATTATATATTTTAATAATTTTCTCTAGTGGAAAGTGATACATGAGGTATTTTAAAGGTACGAAATACAAGAGGTATTTTAAAAATATATTCATTTTTTCTGTTATAAATATATATATTCATTGTTCTAATTTAGAAAATGTAAGAAAGGGGCGCCTGGGTGGCTTAGTCAGTTAAGCATCTGCCTTCAGCTCAGGTTATGATCTCAGCGTCCTGGAATCAAGCCCCTGGTAGCACTCCCTGCTGAGCAGGGAATCTGCTTCTCCCTCTGCCTCTGCCCCTCCCTGCCCCCGCTCGTGCGCTTGCTCTCTCTCAAATAAATAAATAAAATTTTCCCCAAAAATGTAGGAAAGCATAAGAAAATTAAGAAATACCCATAAAACCCACAGCTCACAGTAAAACTTACTAGACAATTGCATTTTTCTCTTTTGTTTCAACTTAAATGTTTTTTAATTCAAATTTTTATTTAGAGATAATTGTAGATTCATATTAGGTGTTAAGAAACAATACAGTGAGATCCTCTGTATCCTACTCACTTCGCCTCAGTAATAGCTTATAAAATTGTGGTGTATTAGTAAAATCTCAGGATATTGACATTGATACAGTCAGGATAGAGTGGCTTCACCTCAGAGATTCCTTCTATTGCCCTTTTCAAGCCCACACACCCACCCCCTCCCTGACCTCTGGCAACCACTAATCTATTCTCTGTTTCTGTAATTTTGATATTTCAAGACTGTATATATGGAATCACAATGTATTTTGGGGAGGAGTTAGATTTTTTTTTCTAGGATAATTCCCTACAGATTCATTCAATTTGTTTATACGTATCAGTAGTCTATCGTTTTTTTATTGCTGTGTAGTATTCCATGGTGTGGATCTGGGTTGTTTCCAGTTTTTGACTATTATGAATAAAGCTACTGTGAACATTTGTGTAGAGGTTTTTGTGTGAATATAAGTTTTCGCTTCCCTGTGATAAATGCCCAAGAGTACAATTTGCTATGTCATATGGTGATTCTGTGTTTAGTTTTATAAGAAGTTGTCAAACAGTTTTCCAGGGTGGATATTCTGTTTTACATTCCCACCAGCATTGTATGAATGACAAAAGCATGGATGAGCCAGAACAACTCTATTTGACTTGGCTTATGTTTTCAGACTTATATTGTTTATATTTTTGTTCTTTATATGTTTTGTTCTTATCATTCATTGAACATAAAAGTTGTACATTTTTTTTATCACTTCTCCTCTTCTTAACTAATAATCTTTATATTCCATGCATCTGTTATCTCTATGGCTAGCTCCTTCATATATTTAATTATTAGGAGTATGTTTTTATGGGTACCAAAAATCAACTGAGTAAAATTGTTAGGTATTTGGATTTATAAAATAATTTTTGAAATTTCAAATTATGAGAAGATGAGAGAAGAAAACTCAGATCATTTAAGTTTACTGTTTGTATACATGAAAATGCCAATTACTTATAGTAGTAACAACTCACATTTTTGTACTACAAAGGAGGATATAAAAGGCTAAAATGAATTATCAGTACAGTTTCACTCTTTAGCTGAAAACCTTAGGTAAATCCCGAAGACACTTGGCAGTTTATTGGTTTTTCATGAAAGCTTAATTTTTAAAAATGAGAATCTCTTTTCTGTTTAAACATATCTTTCATCTACTTCCACAGAGTTGTAAAAGCGACATTGTTTTGGCAACTTAATGTTTGCACAGCTATAATCCCCATGACCTTATGTTTTATTTTAGTTTTGTGTTTCTTAACTCTACCGTATTCTGATTCTGAAAAATTTTGTCAAAATTGTTACATCTCAGGACTGAGCCAAATTGAAGACTACATAGAATTTATATTTAATTGTAGGACGGTTTTTATTACCTAGAGACCTGGAATGTGACTTGTCTTGTTTTGTTGATGTAAAATTAAGAGTTCCACAATAATTTGCTAGAGTTTTTTGGTGTGTAAAATGTTTACACTTATAATTAGTTTTCCCTCCTCCTTCTTTTTTGTTTTGTAGATCAAAGCTTATACCCAGCTTAAACTTTCAGGACTTTTGCCATCTGCGTATTGGATTGGACAAGCTATTGTTGATATCCCCTTATTTTTTATTGTTCTTATTTTGATGCTAGGAAGTTTATTTGCATTTCATTATGGATTATATTTTTATGCTATAAAATTCCTTTCTGTGGTAAGTTGACATTACTTGTACTTAAGCTATTTATAAGTGAAATTTATTTTAAAAAACTAAGTATTTATAAACATGGCAAGTGGTTTGTCAAGTAATTTGGATATTAATTTTTTAATAGAAAGTAGAACCAGTATCTATTTTAATCATTGTATATTATACTGATAATGCAATTTATATTACTGTAAGTGATTTCTTTAAAAAACAACAACTAGCCATCATTATAAAATAATTCCTTGAGACTGAGGTGGTCTTACTGTAGACTGTAATACTTGTGTATAATCAGGAATAATTAAGCAGTCTTTCCTTAAAATGTCTTCCCTGTCTCTATGCCTAAAAATAATTTCAAAAGAAGCTCTTTTATTCCATAATTTAAAATATCACTGAAAATACTATGGAAGAATATGGCTTGCATTCATGTTCACATGTATATGACCCTTCATGTGAATAATTTATATTAGGAAAAAGGGAAAACAGAAAAGGTGAGGTTGGGATTTTTGAAAGTAATTTTTATCATTTTGCCAGAGATAATACTGACTTTACATATGAATTTCTGGTTTATAAATTAATAAATGTTTTTCTTAAATATTTGCCAAATGTATTGAATGTTATATATTGAAATAGTAGCTAATAGTTCATTGAGAAGGGTAAAACAGCTAGTATACTTGTTTTTATAACATGATTAGAGATAGTATTTTGGTTGGCATAAAAAAGAACTAGAAATAGTGTTCAGTGTAAATTATTTATTCAGGATTGTGTTGACAGGTAGAAGTATGGGTTTTACTGATTTAGGAAAAATGTACATGGTAATTCCTAAAGTAACTACAATTTCAGTTTTGGAGTGATTGGTTGAGACATAAAATTTGAAAAGTAATCATTCCTTAATATTTTGATACAACTGGTATTTTATATCATATATATTGCTAGCTTTTCATACTTTTACATAAAAGTACACATTTCTGTTTTACAGGTTTTTTGCCTTATTGGTTATGTTCCATCAGTCATTCTGTTTACCTATGTTATCTCTTTCTCTTTTAAAAAAATTTTGAATACCAAAGAGTTTTGGTCATTTATCTATTCTGTGGTAAGTCATGTTTTGTATTATTTCACTCCAGCTTTTCATAGTAGCTTACTTGTATGTCATGAACTCTTGCAGGCTTATGTTCAAATGTTATTGTGTCTTTTCTGAGTACAGAACTTAGGTAGCTAGCTGGCAGCATCTCTGTCTCTAATGCAGCACCCATTCCACCAAGGGATGATGCTGAAGGCATGTAAGAATTGCATGGCAAGGATGCCGGCCGCAAACAGTGGGGCCTGGCGGCTCTTGGCTAAGTATCGCCTCAGGTTCTGTGTTTCCTTAGAGGATTGAAAACATAGTAAATGCAGAGACACAAACTTAGAAGTGGGTTTGTATAAAATTGCTAAACACTTTTTCGCTTGTTTTCTCATTTTTTCTCTTTAGACAGCGTTGGCTTGCATTGCAATCACTGAAATAACGTTCTTTATGGGATACACAGTTACGGCTGTTCTTCATTATACCTTTTCCATAGTCATTCCAATCTATCCACTTCTAGGTTGTCTGATTTGTTTCATAAAGGTATGTCTGTTATATGCTTTAGTATTTGTAAAGCATAAATACTGCCTAATATTTGAGATCTTAGTTCTTCTACTGAATATAGTTAAAAAAAAAAAAAAAGCCTAGCTGCTCTTTACTTGATTTGAATGTTATTAAGCAGCAGTTTAAGATTACTGTGAAATCTCTTCAAGCATGTCTTTAAGCCGTAAAATCTCGAAGGAGTACGTCTGTTAACTGTTCTTTGATTCCCAAAAGGATGTACATAAATTCCAAGTATGATCTGACTTCAGTCAGTGTTTGTTTTGGGGGAGTTTTTCAGGGATGAAATAATGTATTGTACTACAGAGGGATGCAAGAAAATAAAGTGTAAGAGACTTTTTTTCAAAGAAAAAATAAAACATTAGTTTTATTAAGCCTAGATAATTGAAAAAATTTTGCATG
The DNA here is from genome assembly GCA_004024625.1 of Mellivora capensis. Taxonomy (NCBI): domain Eukaryota; kingdom Metazoa; phylum Chordata; class Mammalia; order Carnivora; family Mustelidae; genus Mellivora; species Mellivora capensis. Next base: position 64,930 of record PISX010007128.1, read on the forward strand.
TGATTAGAAAAAAATTAAATGATGAATTAGTAATTTAGAATGATTGCTGACTTAATTCTATGCACTGGCCCTCCCTTTTCCCCTCCCCCACTTTCTTTTTTGCTTCAGTTTAATATGTTTAATTTATACATCCCCAGATAGAAACATTTTGGTGTGGGGAAGATTATAATCTAAGTAGAAACAGCTATTAATACTAATAGCTAACTTATGTATAGAGAATACATGTTTGCTGAACAAAATGCATTTTAATCTAAGTATTCCTACACATTGCAGCTATAAGAAAACTACTACTCGCAACACTTCTGACATCAAATGTATGGGTTTTTCACTCACATAAAGCAATTCTGACACTTAACTGCCTGGAGTTAATGCAGACTCAGGGCTACGTTCTGGGTTAAGCCGCAGTCCCACAAGACTGCCCCCTTCATTTCAGATGCTGGATCCAAGTAGTGGGTCTGCAGGTAACCCATGCTTGTTGTGTCTGAGGTGGCTACAAATCTAGGGTGCCTGTGACCCCTTGACATGTTCACTAATTTGTTATAATGGCTTATAGAATTGAGGGAAACACTTTATGTCCTTTTACCAGTTTATTATATTGGATATGCAAATAAGTAGATTCAGAGATAAGGAAGGCAAAGTCCAGAAGGGTCCCAAGGACTGGAGCTTTTGTCTCCGTGGAGTTTTGAGTGTGCCACCCTCCCATCATGTGGATGTGTTCACCGTCCTGGAAACTCTCCAAACCCTGTGCTTAACACGGAGGATTTTATGGAGGTTTCATTACTGAGGCATAATGAGATAATCAGTCTTTAAGGCCCTCTTCCCTTTTGATCAGTGGATGAGGCTGGAAGTTCCCATCTTCTAATCACTTGGTTGGTTCCCTTGTCAAACAGCACCTTCCTCCAAGAGTCACCTCTGTAGCATGAACTGTTTTGGTTGATTGGGCTTATTTTAAATACAAAAGATGCTCCTTTCACCTCTGTCACTCAGGAAATTCCAAGGTGTTTAGAAGCTGTGTCCTGGGGACTGGGTCAAAGACCAAATACCATTATATCATCTTATCACAGCAGCATATCAATTTTTAAAATTTTTTGTCTTAGATTTCTTGGAAGAATATTCGAAAAAATGAAGACACCTATAATCCATGGGATAGGCTTTTGGTGGCTGTTGTGTCGGTAAGAAATAACAAAAATTTTGGCCTTAGCATGCTACCTTCAGAGCAGTTTGGTTGTATGATTTTAACTCTCTTTTTAGTTTTTACCGTGTTGCATAAAAATGCAGATGCCTCAAGTCAAGTGGGTTAGTTAGTGCCATCCAATATGCATTTTGGTGGTAATGCCTTTATTGAATATGTCCATTTTAAATATATTTGGCTCTCTTATGTTATTCTATTTAATTGTAATTCTGGCTTCCTCAGAAGCACAAATGACTTTTCCTGTGATTATATTTTATGAAGCTGACAACTGATGAACTTTATAGAGGTAGAAAAATATGTGAAGGATTATTTTACTAAAAATCTACATTGGTTTGTATTAACAATCTTAACACATATGACATGTGAAGAAAATAATGATTATTTTGGTGTGATGGTAAAGGAACCTGATGTATGTGGTCTTTGTTCTATTGATATGGGGGAAAAAAGATTGAGTCATGAGCTCTTATGTGTTCATCTTGTAGCCTTACCTGCAGTGTGTACTCTGGATTTTCCTCTTACAGTACTATGAGAGAAAATATGGAGGCAGGTCAATAAGAAAGGATCCTTTTTTCAGGTCAGTTAATTTTTTAAAAAGTTTTAATTTTTTTTAGTATATTTACATAGTATATAATCTACTTTTAGGTAATTTCCTTCACTCTCAAAAAAAACACTTAGAGTTACCAGTGGCCCCCCCTTGTGCATGCCCCCAGCCCTGTATAACCACTAATTTACTAATCCAGTTGCTATAGATCTGCCAATTGTGAACATTTATATAAATGGAATTATACAATATATAGTCTTTTTGTATCTGGCTCCTTTTACTTACCATAATGTTTTGAAGGTTCATGATGTAGCAATACTTCATTACTTTTTTCTTTTCTTAGTAATATTACACTGCAGATAAGTTATATGGTAACACTTGAATTCCTGTTCATCAGTTGTTGGACATTTGAGTTGTTTCTATTTTTGGCCACTATGTATAATGCTACTGTGAACATATTTATTACCCACTGAGGACTTAGCATCTGGCTCTCCTTCTTTCTCCTGCAGTCATCTTGGGGGAGAATCAGCATCCACTGAGATAACTTTTCTAACACCCTACCCCTCAGTGTCTGATTTTCTCTGCACTCATGTGTTGATTTGGGTCAGAGCCCGGCCATCACTGCTCTTCACTTCATCTGTGTCCCATGCTACCAGTAACATTTCATCTTTCCAGCTTTCTTATTTTATTAGTCCTATTGGACTACTGTGGTTTTTATCCCTGAGTTTGTTCTTCAAATGTATCTACTAATCACTGTTTTCACCTTTTCTCTGTTCCGCTTCATTCATGTGATTCATCACTTTCACCCCTTTCAGCGCCCTGTATTCAACTTCAGTATTTCTTTCACTTGTCTGCTAAAAATCATAATTTTTGGTAAGTCTAATTACAGGGTAGAGAAAATTAACCTAACAGTGCAGTTTTCTAATACAATGGATTTATCCTGTATAAATTCAGCTTTGTTTTAACACTTGTTACCCCATTTTCTTGCTGTCTCTTTTCGATAGTTATCCCAAGCCTTTGTATTCCTCAACTTCTCCAGGTCACCTCACCTCATTTTCTACTTCTCAGTAGATGGTCTTGCCATCTCTGAAAACAGAAGCACTTAATTAGAAATTTTTACACACTTACCCACGTCTTTCATCATTTTTGCCTTTTCCTAGTCCCAGAGGGAGAGGCACTCCTCCTGTTATCCATGTCTTCATTTATTCTGTTTACTTAAGGACATTGCTCTGTTACTTTCTCTTTCTGTATCTTTCCCTTTTGGATCTAAATAGGATATCTTTCTCTGGGGAGGGAGTTACCTTTCTTACATAAAACAAACTAATAGAAATCAGAACTCCTAAATCTCATTTAAACTTGAATCCCTCTAGCTCTTGTCCTGTTATGTTATTTCTTTCATAGCAAGAAGCTTCTACTTCCTTCCTTGCCTCCCATTCATTCCTTAACTCCCTGCAGTCAGGTTTCTGCACTTGCTTCTGTGCTGATGCTATTTTCAGTTAGGTGACTAATGATTTCCTGTCTCTCATCAAGTGGCTCTGCTTACTCACCTCAACTGCTGCTTTCGTATGATTGACTTCTTCCTCCTTATTTATACTTTTCTCTTGTTCCTTTTTTGTCCATAATGTCAACTCCTGTTTTATCCCTTTACCTCTCTTATACTTCAGAATTTCCTTTTGAAGCACTTTTTTTTTCCTCTGCCTACTTTTCTAGTGTTCCTGTGAGTTCTGAGTTCAGCCCTCTATATCCACTCGGCCCAGGACAATGTCATTTATACACACACCGTAAATTCTTTGAAGGATGGCTAAATGCTTTTTTAAATCTTTTTATGTTTGTATGAAATAGTACATGACACATACCAGTCATATATGATGTTGAAAAATGAATGAATTTTGATAACATCATCCAAATGAATTCACAAGTGAAAAATAGCTCTGTAATTCCACCTTTCAGAAAGAAGATCACAGATCTCAGATTGGTGTATTTTTTTGGTCTTTTCTCCATGAAGTGCTGAATTTCTTACTCTATTAATTATTTGAAAATCTATTATCTTTAATATATAGGACTCTTTCAACAAAGTCCAAAAATAGGAAGTATCCAGAACCACCAAGCAATGAGGGTGAAGATGAAGATGTCAAAGCTGAAAGACTAAAGGTCAAAGAGCTAATGAGTTGCCAGTGTTGTGAGGAGGTAATTTAGTCTTTATCATAAGTCTTATTAAATGTGCAGTCATCAGTTCCTCATGTATAGGAATTAATCTGAAAAATACTTTTCATATGAATCAATAAGAAAAAAGTCTTTTCTTTGAAAAAATGTATTTGTCTACTTTTGAATAAGCCATTATTTCAATCATAAATGGATCTTTATTTACATAATATTTCTTATTAGTGAATATAGTTCTTATGATATATGGACATGAATTGTGGGCAGCCTGTCATTTCACGATAGGTATATCTGATTTATTATTCTCTTTTTAAATCTTGTTTCCCTTATTAGAAGCCAGCCATTATGGTCAGCAATTTGCATAAAGAATATGATGACAAGAAAGATTTTCTTCTTACAAGAAAAGTAAAGAAAGTGGCAACTAAATATGTCTCTTTCTGTGTGAAAAAAGGCTGGTATTTGTTTTTTCTTAAATAATTTTTCCAGAAGAGTAATTTCCATTTTTAATTTGATTTACATATGATGATTTTTCTTTCAACTTTTTTAGGAGAGATCTTGGGGCTACTGGGTCCAAATGGTGCAGGCAAAAGCACAATTATCAATATTCTGGTTGGTGATATTGAGCCAACTTCAGGCCAGGTATGATATATAAGGATGTGGAAGATGCTGACTATGATTTACATTTTTAGTTAAAATAAATTTCTTAATAGCAGATTAGGATTTTATGTTCATAGTATTAATTTTTTAGTATAGCTTAATCAAATTATCTTTTTGGTTATCTTTGAAAATAATGTACACAATAAAATTTTCACACATGCAGTTGCACACATAGATAGTGTTTTTGCTTTTATAATTATTACATGCTGGGTGATTTGTCTGCCTACTTAATGGAAGACAATCTCTCTCTTTTTTAAATTTTGTTAGTTAACATACAGTGCATATTAGTTTCTGGAGTAGAATTCAGTGATTCATCACATACATACAACACCTGGAGCTCATTACAAGTGCCTTTTTTAATATCCACCCCCTGTCTAGCCCATCCCCCACCAGCTTCCCTCTATTAACCCTCAGTTTGTTCTCTATCATTAAGAGTCACTTATAGCTTGTTTCCCTGTCTCCTTTTTTTCTTTTTCTCCTTGTCATATGTTCATTTGTTTTCCTAAATTCCACATATGAGTGAGATCATCCAGTATTTGTCTTTCTCTGGCTTATTTCACTTAGCATAATATGCTCTAGCTCCATCCACATCATTGCAAATGGCAAGATTTCATTCTTTTTTGATGGCTGAGTAATACTCCAGTGTGTGTGTGTGTGTGTGTGTGTGTGTGATTTATCCATTCATCAGTCAGTGGACATTTGGGCTCTCTCAGTTGTTTGGCTATTGTTGATGATGCTGCTATAAACATCAGGGTGCATGCGCAACTTCGAATCTGAATTTTTGTATTCTTTGGGTAAATATTTAGTAGTACAATTGCCTGATTATAGGGTAGTTCTGTTTTTTTACTCTTTGAGGAACCTCCAGACTGTTCCCCAGAGTGGCTGCACTGGTTTGCATTTCCACCAACAGTGCAAGAGGGTTCCCCTTTCTCGGCATCCTTGCCAACACCTGTTGTTTCTTATTAATTTCAGCCATTCTTACAGGTGTGAGGTGGCATCTCATTGTGGTTTTGATTTGTGTTTCTGTGGTGGTGAGTGATAAGTGATGTTCAGCATCTTCCATAGTTTTCAGAGCACAGATCATTTACATCTTTAGCTATGTCTGTTCCTAGGTATTTTAACTGTTTTTGGTGTGATTGCAAATGGGATCGATTTTTTGATTTATTTTTCTGCTGCTTCGTTATGGGTGTATGGAAATGCAACAGATTTTTGCACATTGATTTTATATCCTGCAACTTTGCTAAATTCATATATGAGTTCTAGCAATGCTTTGGTTGAGTCTTTCAGGTTTTCTACATAAAGTATCATGTTGTTTGCAAAAAGTGAAAGTTTGAATTCTTCCTTGCCAATTTGGATACCTTTGATTTCTTTTTGTTGTCTGATTGCTAAGGTAAGGGCTTATGTTAAATAGTAATGGTGAGACTGGACATCCTAGTCTTGTTCCCCATCAAGGATGAGCTGTGAGTCTTTTGTGTATGGCCTTTATGCAAAGGCCATATTCAGGTATGTTCCATCTATCCCTACCTTTGAGGGTTTTTATTAAGAAAAGATCTGTATTTTTGTCCAATGCTTTTTCTTCATCTATTGACAGGATCATATGGTTCTTATCCTTTTATTAATGTGGTGTATCACATTGATTGGTTTGCAAATATTCAACCACCCCAGCAACCTAGGAATAAATCCAACTTGATCATGGTGAATAATTCTTTTTATGTACTGTTGAATTTGATTCATTTGGTATTTTATTGAGAATTTTTGCATCCATGTTCATCAAGGATATTGGCCTGGAATTCTCCTTTTTAGTGGGGTCTTTGGTTTTGGAATCAAGGTAATGCTGATTTCATAGAATGAGTTTGAAAATTTTCCTTCCATTTCTATATTTTGGAATAGTATGAGGAGACTAGGTATTAACTCTTCTTAAAATGTCTGGGAATCCATCCAACCCTGGACTTTTGTTTGTTGAGAGATTTTTGATTACTGATTCAGTTTCTTTGCTGGTTTTGGGTCTGTTCAAAATTTCTCTTTCTTACTGTTTTGGTTTTGGCTTTGTTAGTTTGTAGGTATCTAGGAATTTGTCCATTTCTTCCAGGTTGCCCAGTTTGTTGACATATAATTTTTTTTAGCATTGTCTGATAATTATTTGTATTTCTGTGGTTTTGGTTGTGATCTCTCTTCTTTCATTCATGATTTTATCTATTTGAGTCCTTTCTCTTTTCTTTTTGATAAGTCTGGCTAGAGGTTTATCAGTTTTACTAATTCTTTCAAAGAACCAGCTCTTAGTATTATTGTTAATCTGTTCTACTGTTTTTGTTTGTTTTTATATTGTGTATTTATGCTCTAATCTTTATTATTTATGTTCTTCTGGCTTTAGGCTTTATTTACTATTCCTTTTCTAGCTCCCTTATGTATGAGGTTAGCTTGTGTATTTGAGACTTTTCTTCCATCTTGAGGTAGACCTGTATTGCAATATATTTCCCTCCTAGAACTGCCTTTGTTGCATCCCAAAGGTTTTGGATTGTCCTGTTTTCATTTTCATTTGCTTCTGTGTATTTTTTTTCTTCTTTTAATTTCCTGGTTAACTTAGGATGTTCTTTAACCTCCATATATTTGTGGTCTTACCAAATTTTTTCTTGTGGTTGACTTCAAGTTTCATAGCACTGTGGCCTAAAAATACACATGGTGTGATCTCAGTCTTTTTGTATTTGTTGAGGGTTGATTTGTGACCCAGTATGTGATCTGTTCTGGAGAATGTTCCATATGTCATCGAGAAGAATGCATATTCTTCTGCTTTAGGATAAAATGTTCGAAATATATCTGTTAAGTCCATCTGGTCCAGTGTATCACTGAAAGCCATTGTTTCCTTACTGATTTTCTGCTTACATGATCTGTCCATTGCTGTAAGTGGGGTTTTAAAGTCCCCTTATTGTATTATATTATTATCATTGAGTTTTTTATGTTTATTATTAATTGAATTGTATATTTGGGTGCTCCCAAGTTGGGGGCATAAATATTTACACTTGTTGGATCTTCTTGATGGATAGACCCCTTAATTGAGATATAATGCCCTTCTTCATCTCTTTTTACAGTCTTTGTTTTAAAATCTAGTTTGTCTGACGGAAGTATGACTACTTCAGCTTTAAGTCTAAAATGAATCTCTTGTAGGCAGCATATAGATGGGTCTTGTTTTTTAATCCACTCTGGTACCCTGTGTCTTACAGTTGGAACATTTAGTCTATTTACATTCAGTGATTACTGAAAGGAATTTAGTGCCATTGTGTTACCTGTAAAATTGGTATTTCTGGTGATGTTCTCTGGTTCTTTCTAGCCTTGCTGCTTTTGGCCTTTTTTTTTTTTTCCCTCCGCTCGAGGAGTTCACCTTAAAATTTCTTGCAGGGGTGCTTTAGTGGTCATGAACTAATAAAAATAGTTTTTGTTTGTCTGGGAAACTCCTTTTTTTTTTTTTTAAGATTTATTTATTTACTTCAGAGAGAGACAGAGACAGAGATAGAGTGAGTCAGGGAGAGGTAGAGGGAGAGAATCACCAAGCGGTCTCCCCATTGCATGTAGAGCCCCATGTGGAGCTTGATTACATGACCCATGAGATTATGACCTAAGCCAAAAGCAAGAGTCAGACACTCAACTGACTGAGTCACCCAGGCGCCCCTGTCTGGGAGACTCTTTATCTGTCCTTCTATTCTGAATGACAACCTGGAAAAAGAATTCTTGGCTGCATATTTTTCCCATTCAGCATGTTGAATATTTCCTTCCACTCCTTTCTGGCCTGCCAGGTTTCCGTGGACAGACCTGCTGCCAGCCTGATCTGTGGAAGACAGTCTTATTAACTTCAGGAGATATAGGAGCTAATATTGACCCTGCCATTAATTACCCTTTGATTGTAAGCATATCACCACTTTGTGGAAACTTCACAGAACTGCTCTGATCCTGTCTTCTGCTCCTCTCCCCCTTTCTTACTTTACACCAACCACACTGGTCCATTGATTTCCTGGAAAATGCCAGGCACACTCTTCTGGGTTTTTGCTTTAACTAATCCTTATATTTAGTGTTCCTTACCCTGTAGAAATCTAAATGATTTAATTTGTTTTACCTCCATGGCACAAATAACACCTTTCAGTGAGGTCCCTTGATAATCCTAGTTAAAATTGCAGTTTACCTTTTCAGTCAACCTACATTCCTTATTGCCCTTTTGGGCCATGTCACTGAACTCTGACTTAGCTATGTATGTCCTTTCTTCATCAAAAGGAATAAAATTTTGACTTAGTATTACCCTGGTTCTAGAAAAGAGTTTGAATTAACTCACTTACCACTTCTTCACAGTACAAATTAAGCCAAAGTTATTTAAAATTGGTTTGTTTTTCTGTAGGTATTTCTTGGAGATTATTCTTCAGAGTCAACTGATGGTGATGATTCCGTTAAGTATATGGGATACTGTCCTCAGATAAACCCACTGTGGCCGGATATTACATTGCAGGAACATTTTGAAATTTATGGAGCTGTGAAAGGAATGAGCTCAAGTGACATGAAGGAAGTCATAAATCGGTAAAATTAGAACTTTTTGTTACCCAGAGAAAGGTTTACATTTCACATTTATAAGTTTAATTTTTAAAAACATTTTTTGTGGATCATACTGTTCATAGAAAATGGTCATTACTTTTTCATATATTATTTACATAATTATGATAGTTATAAAAATAAATAATTTTTCTGTTTTTAATTACAGAATAAATATACCTATAAATGTCAAACTTAAACCTTTTGTCAAGATAGTGATTTGTTTAAGATTATGTAGATTGAATATCTAATTTATAGTAAGCTCCAACTGAGTTTTCTGGAAAGAACACTGTCAATGATTACAAACAGTGAGTGATCATATAGTCATTTTGTATTACCTATTTTGCAGGATAACAAATGCACTTGATTTAAAAGAACATCTTCAGAAAACTATAAAGAAACTACCTGCAGGAATCAAGCGAAAGGTATTTTTTTTTAAACAACAGATGTGTGTATGGCTTATTTATAGTTTAGAGCCTAATACTGTCTTGATAAAATTTCTTATGCAAATATTAGTCCCCTCCCCATTTTCTTTCTATCTAGTTGTGTTTTGCCCTGAGTATGCTGGGGAATCCTCTTATTACCCTGTTAGATGAACCATCTACAGGTATGGATCCTAAAGCGAAACAGCACATGTGGTGAGTATGATGTTGAAGATGCTTGAGACACATTATATAAGATCATACTTTAAATTAAAAGAATAGTTTGCTTTATTATATTTTTATATATATATGTCATATATCATATGTATTATATATCATATATCATATATATTATATTTATATATATTTTTATATTATATATGCATATAGTTATGTTAGTTATATATGCATATTGATTTAAAATCTTACACAAGTGACAAAATAGTAATTAAAAATTAAATATTTTGATTTCTAGAGAACACCATAAACTTTTATTTAATTTATTTATTTTTAAGATTTTATTTATTTGAGAGAGAGAGCACGAGCAGTGGGGAGAAGCAGAGGGAAAGGGAGAAATGGACTCCCCACTGAGCAGGGAGCCCAACACAGGGTTCGATTCCAGGACCCTGAGATCATGACCTGAGCCAAAGGCAGATGCTTAACTGAGCCACCCAGGAACCCCTGCCATAAACTTTTAAACTTTATCAGGCTTTATACTTTCATGAAATATTAATAATATTTCTTCCAGAATAAAAATAAATATATGGGTAATTATTAAGATAAAGAGTACTGCTGTCTGAATAGCTTTTAAAAGATTTTTTTCCGAGTCATCTAACTTATGTTCTAATTATCATAATAATATTGGCTTGAGTTTATGTTGAAATGCCTAGGAATTCATGGTGCTAGTTGGTTGACCAACTTTTTGAACCTACATGTCCATGTCTGTAAAGTGTGAGGTGTAGGATAGAAACATATTAAATTTTCCCTATGATTTTATGGCTATTTTAGTTACAACATGAAAAAGCATCAAATTTTATAATTTATTTTTTAATGCATAAAAACATTTGAAATCATGGAGTTTGTTTATTTGACAAACTTTCAAAAATAAAGGAAAAGAAATTAGAAGAATCATAGTTGGGCAGTTTGTAATAACTATAGCAATAGATACTAATAAATTTTAGTTAACAAATAGTTGGATTTTCATTAACATTGAGATGCTTTACTCTGTTTATTTTACTTATCTTTCATAGGCGAGCAATTCGAACTGCATTTAAAAATAAAAAGCGGGCTGCTATTTTGACCACTCATTATATGGAGGAAGCAGAGGCTGTCTGTGACCGGGTGGCCATCATGGTATCTGGGCAGTTAAGGTAAATGTCTGAAAGGCATGCTGTTCGGTGGTGGAGGGGAGTGGGGGTGCTGAGTAATCATTTCAAAAACTTACAATAATAAATTTAAATGCCAAAAAAAGTGTCCTTATTTGAGTTTTTGACTGTTAGCTTTCTGTAGAAGTACTTGGAAATATAGTTTATTTCTAAGAAATTGCTAGCTACTTTGCATTTGTATATTAGTTTAATGGTTCAATAACTTGGAATGTTTTTCATGCATGACATTTGTTATTTCAGAAAATTGCTAGGCATTGTATTGGGTTATAATCCAAAATATAAAATAAATATATTTGTAATTCAAGTTCATACTCTTGTAAATAAATGGTTGAATAAATATAATAAATGTAGGAGGAGAGCAGATTTTCCTCACGGGAAAGATTCCAAACAGTATATATAGATTCTGCTCCCTCTGGGAGGGGAAGGTAATCCTCCACCTCCTAAGTGTAGTCTGAGTCTTAGCCAGTCTCTTCTAATATATGGAAAGAGGGCAATAGTAACTCGACAGAAGAGCAGTTTCGTGTGGATATCATGTACCCCTGATAGGAAAGGTACTCTAGCTCTGTGGCATTTCCTCCAAAACTTCTAACCCCATGCTAATGAGAAAAATGTCAGACTATTCCACATTGAGAGACATTCAACAAAACACTTGACCAATTTCTAAAACTGTCAAAGGCAAAAAAGGAGGAAAGAGTAAGAAACTGTCACAGACTTGTGGGGACTAAGTGCAGTGTATATCCTGGATAGATCCTGGAACAGAAAAAGGACGTTAGTGAAAAACTGGTGAAATCCAAATGAAGTTCAATATAAAATTAATAGTTATATATCAGTGTTGGTTTCTTAATCTTGACAAAGGTGCCATGGTTATATGAGATCATAATGTTAGGGAAACTGAAACTGGGTGAGGGGTATATAGAGACGCTCTGTATTATATTTGCAACTTCTCTATTCATTTATAAATATCCCATCAAACATGTAATTTAACTCATCCTTTGAAAAATCATTCTTTGAAACTGTCAAGTCATTTTATATCTGAGCTTTCTTTTAAAATCACTGCAGATGTATTGGGACTGTCCAGCATCTGAAGAGTAAATTTGGAAAAGGCTACTTTTTGGAAATAAAGTTAAAGGACTGGATAGAAAACCTAGAAGTAGACCGCCTTCAAAGAGAAATACAGTATATTTTCCCAAATGCAAGCCGTCAGGAGAGGTAAAGATTTTTAAAGTTTAGTTATTTTTTTTTTTTTAGAACAGTAGTCGTAAAAATTGGTTATTGCTTTAAGGATTAGAAAAAAAAAGTTCTTTTAACATCACCAGTATTGGACTAATATAGTCTGATAACTGGGGTTTTATGTCTAACTTAGTATTAGATCTTGCAATATTCAATAATTATGAGCGTAATGAGAGAATTGCACATGGAAATATTTTAAGATTTAAAACAATTTTTTTCCAAGTATGTATCAAAATAAGTTGTTGGAGTTTAATTTTGAACTTTAAATAAAATTTGAACTTTAGCTTTAGAACATATAAGTAGTCATTTTTAAATTTTTCTAATATTTTATGTTTCCAGTTTTTCTTCTATTTTGGCTTATAAGATTCCTAAGGAAGATGTTCCATCCCTCTCACAATCTTTTTCTAAGCTGGAAGAAGGTAAGATTTGAAAAACATTGTAAGGTAGCTTTCAATTTATAAAAGAATTTTATTAAAAAATTTAGAAACTAGGACTGTTTATTGTGGAAGCTATTGTAAATAAAAAGATAACCTTTTATTAATTTAATGTAAGATATAGGTTAAACATTAACATCATAGAGGTTTGGTAGGTCAGGTATATTGTAGTGTAAACCTTTTACTATTTTAGTTGACATCACCGTGGTTTTTCACATTGCATCTGCGAGAAAGTTCAGTTTAATTAGCAGTGAATTAACTACGCAGTGGTTCATTCCAGAAGTGAGAGCATTGAGATTCCAGAGCCCTCACTTTGTATCAGGCCCTAGAAGTAGCAGTGGTAGCAAAACTTCAGTGGCGGCAGAAGAAAGGAGAGGAAAATCCATAGTGTAGGGATATGGACATTCCTGAAAGCTTAAAGAAGCTTATTGAAATGTGATGTTTTTTAAAATAAATGGTTGGTAGGATAAAGATACCCTGCTAGCAAGTGGTAAGAGGTAAGCTCCTAGATGGAACAGGTATTCTCACACAGGTTGTTTTATGGAATTTGTAAACTATGCAACAACCTAATAAAGCTTGGGGAGAATTTCACTCCAGGAATGAATAGAAAGCCAGAAAATTTGATGTTACAGGATCTGAAATAAATACAAAAAAGTATACGGCCATAGGAACTGTGTCCAGAATCTAGTTCAAGAAGTTCAGAACAGGCTGTAATGGAAATTGGGGAATGGGAGATAGGGAACAGGGAGCCAAAGAAGTCATGAGAAAAGCCATAGTAAGGAAGACAGAGGAGGGTAAACAGGAAATGGTTGGAAGGGGCGAGGTGAGGCAAGCAACATTGCTGGTAGGGTGCCTCAGGGAACCAAGGTAGAGGAAAGTAACATTTTTTGGCAGTTTCAAATTTAAATGAATTGTTTACAGAATCTTTTTTTAAACAGATTGTTAACCACTTAGTAGTTATTTTTTTTATTCTTTAGAAATGAAGAATTTTTATTCTTTAGAAATTTATATTTCTTAGAAATATTTTTTTAAATTATTATTCTGCCAACTTTTTCTTTAGAAATATTAATAAGTAAAATATTGGTTTCATATCTTAATAGCTAAACATACTTTTGCCATTGAAGAATACAGCTTTTCTCAAGCAACATTGGAACAGGTACTCTAAAGTTAAATTTTTAAAAATTCTTTTATATAAGTAAGTGTTATCTAATTGTTTAGATTTATTTATTGGTTTTTAAAGATTTATTTATTTGAGAGAGAGAATGTGTGTAAGGGGAGGTGCAGAGGGAGAGGGAAAGCAGACTCCCCAATAAGCGTGGAGCCACATGGGGCTTGATCTCACGACACTGAGACCATGACCTGAACTGAAACCAAAAGTTGGAAGCTTAACCGACTGAGCCACCTAGGTGCCCCTAATCATTTAGATTTATATTGGAGAGGGATGGTGTTTATGAACCAGAGACAAATTGTTACACAATATGCCTAAACTTTGTATAATCTTAAACAACTTTAGGCTCTCCATCTGCTTATTTTGAAAGACTCAATATTATTCTTTAGTAAATAAAATGGGTGTTGTTATTTCATATATCTGAAGTTACATTGCTGAAATATTTATAAATCATCTTTTTATGACTACTACTTATATGTTTATCAAAAAAACAATCTGGTAATCCTCATAGCATTCAACTTTGTGATTAAAGGAGGTTATTCTGTTTAATATTAATGCCAATGTATCTCTTGATAGTTGAATGGTTAATGTATGTAGATATAGTCTTACACTGTTTCTGATTTAAACATTCTTTGAGATAATTGCCATACTGGAATACTGTATTAATTTATTTACTTTCATATAGGTTTTTGTAGAACTCACTAAAGAACAAGAGGAAGAAGATAACAGTTGTGGAACCTTAAACAGCACACTTTGGTGGGAAAGAACGCAGGAAGACAGAGTAGTGTTTTGAAGTAGTTCAGTCTGCTTACTGAATTTATTTTAACTCTGGTTTAAAAGGTGTATTATTTGGATGGTGACTGAAGAACCATGAAAGCACTTGGGATTTTCCTAATTTCCTTGACTGAAATGCTGTGGTTTTGTGTTTTGCTTTTCTTTAAATAAAACTTGTGTATAAATAATTGAAACTGCATGTTTGTATATGAAGTATATTGAACTACAGTCTGTACGTAAGGTCGAATACTTACTTTTTTACTTTTCAAAAACAGTGCTTTTAAATTTATGATTTAAAGAAATAGTGATAGAATAATTTTCTCTTTAATGGTTATCTTTATTTTTAAATTTATACTATCTTAACGTAAGTATGTGATATCCCAGTCTAAATAAAAAGAACTAAAACATAAATAATATATAGAAGAGAAATATAAAGCAAAACTTCCTTGCTTCTCCTTTTTAATTTCCAAAGAAACTGAGTGGAAGTTGGCATCCCAGAAAGCAATAAAGACCAGGTAATCTCTGTGCAGGTAGAGATTTTCAGGCAGCGACATCCGCTAGGTGGCACTCATTCATCATAATAAATGAAATGACACCTTAATTCCATCAGGTGATGTTAGACATAGATGATTTAGGTCTTTGAAAAAACATTTCTTTTGCTTACACTAAAATTCATAGGCTTTTAAATTATAATACAATTAAAGGAAGACTTTGTGTAGAATCTTATTATGTAATAGCCTGATTGCAGTTAGAATGACATCATCTACACAATTGGAAGAATCGGCCGTACCTTTTCCTGTACCCCTCATGGAATATATAAATTTTTTTATCGTCTTTCTCCCAAAGGCACATTATATTTTGTTATAGAATAAAATAATTTGATAATCATTTTTGTTGATAAACTTTATTATTTAAATCTCTCCTTTATAAAATTGAAAGTTTATCTGTGTAGATTTACTTAGTAACTCCCCTCAGATTCACTTTGGAACATGGTGGGAGATAAACCTTTGGGGGTTAAGTTAAGAATTAGAAGTAAACTATACATAATTCACTTTAATGAGAAACAGTATTTTACTGTAAGAGTTGAAGTAAGGTTATGGTTAATGTAATCTTGGAAGTACTTCCTTGTAGAACCCATGCGTGGACTATAGGTATAATGTAATACAAATAGTACCAGCTGACATTCTGTTTCAACCAGATGAATGAAAGTTATTAATTTGCAAAGACAAATATGTTGGGAGTGTAATTATTGCATTGTAAGAATCAAAAAAACAAAACAAAAAAAACCCCCAAAAATCCAACAGCAACAACAGAAGAAATTGGTATTGAGTTAACTTTAAATAGCCATATCCTTTACTGAAACACTGTTAACTCTTTACTTAGGTAAACTTAATGAACTTCTAACACTACTGTGTAATGAAACATCTGTGGTTTTAGGCTCTAGCGGCTGATACAAAATAGCATTCCTTTCTGAGCCCACAGCCCATGACTGATATGTCCCCCATTGTTTTGGCAACTGCTGTACATATTCCTAAAGATACCTATTTTTCCAGCTACCACTGATAGATTGTCAGTCAGAGATAATCTGATCTAATCTGTCACTCATCTAAATGAGCTGTTTTATGGTCTGCTTTGATTTTACAACCCACAGCTAATAAGTGATTTCTCCTTGTAAGATTTACTTGGCACAGTTTTTAAATGTTCTATCAGCAACTAACAGCCACTTGCCTCATAATATTGGATTTTTCACCTGAGAATCTCACTTTTACATCTTTAGTAAATGTTGGGGTTAACCCTAACCCTAACTTTAGTACTGCATAATGAGTACAACTCGATGCATTTGAAAGAAAATCTTTACCTTTGTAGATAATTAAATAGCACATTGCATTTTCTAAAGCAAGTCACAGCTAAATGGTGCCGAAAATTTAAGGAGATACCTTTCAGTATCTAGTATTCATATAAATTCCCAGGGGCTTCTTTTTTGGGGCATGTTTTCATAGCCTTATATTGCCTGGAGCACTTAAACTTTGTAAGAAACAAAGCAATCTCTAGTATGCTAGGACAGTCACTGAAAAGGTAGTTTCTTAGGATCTGACCACATTGAGGAAAATGTGTTATTTTAAATAGAGCGTGGCTAATCAAGAACATTACCTGCTTCCACACATTGATTCATGGTACATCTATGAAAGTGTGACCAACGTAAAGGGAAGTGGAAGTTGAGGTTGTGCTGAGTAGTTGTAATCCTGTTCTTATCCATTTTGTTTCTTCAGTTACTTGATTATTGTGCTCTTGTAAGCAATTAAAAAAAAAAAAGACACTTGAATTTTTTTTTTTTTTTTTTAGTTTTTATGTAGAGTGACTATATTTTGATCATGAGTTAAATTATATGTAGGAATAGTCCCTTTTTCACAGTAGTAAAATCTTTCCTATTCTGAAGTTTAAGTTATTAGTGTTCTTATTTAAATTCCAGAAGTGTAATTTAACTAATACTTAGGAAAGCAAGAGTAAATTGAGGTGAAGAAAAGGAAACAGAGTCAAATAAGTTTATCTTTATTTACAGTGCACAGTTCATGTTTTTGGACACATTTTATTTCAAAATGTCTTAAATTACTGATCTTAAATTTTCTATACCAATAATAAATATAAACACATACATTAGGCAAAAGTTGGAAAAAGTAGCACCACCTAGTTTAGCTAGTACTTTCTGTGTATGATCAGATTTTTTTTAAAAGTAAAGCTTGGATTATTACTGAGTGACTCTGGTTACTGACTGATAAGGCGAACCTCTTTCTGCAGCTGTTAGGTACCAAGCAGATGGTAGCAATGAAAATGCCCTGTGAGGGTACTTTACACTTCACTTTGTGGGCTCTTAATTTTTTTTTTTCAAGTTCGTTTTCAGTAGAGAACAACAAAAGGCTGTAGGTTTTCTTTAAAAACATTTTTCTTTTAAATTGGCACAAACTACCTTAAGTCAATATTTTGATTTTAATCATTAAAATATTTTTAGAGTAATTTAATTCGACAGACTGTTTTAGTGACGATCTTTTAAGCAGTGGGTTCTTTGGGTAGAAAGATGACTATCCATTTTGTTCCTGTAAGATCTTACAATCTAGTAGGAGAAAGATCAATACTTATGTAACTATAATAGTATAAATGCTTTGCTAGTGGCACTAACACTTTTACTGGAGCACAATTAATTCTACTTAGGGTAGATGTATCCTTGTTTTTATTGTTGTTCTATTGGTCATAAATTTCATTGTGATTGTACTATGAGTTTGATGAAATACCATTCTGTATTTTCATATAACACATAAATAGGCATTATTTTTTTAAAAAATGGGAATGCTTATCCTTATTGTATTTTTAATATTGCTAACATCCATATTTCATTTTCTCTCCTGAAAGAACATATTATATACAATGAAAGAATTATTTCTCAGATGAATAATTTTTATATCAGCTATTCTTCTAAGGTAAAAGTTTACTTATTTTTTAATCATAATGTGTTATACGTAAGTAATTATCAATGCTACTCTTTAAGAAAAATAAATATTATATTATTAGCAGTATGTTTTAAGAACTAAACATTTAAGATAGCCTTTCATTTTATATACTAAAATGGATTTGTTTGTTATTTAGTGTTGATAAGTGAATAATGAGTGACTCATTAAAAATGAAGAAAAAACCTGGCACTAAAATTGTTAGTAATTTTTTTTTTTTAGTATCTGTTGGGAGTTTCCAAGTACAAAGGGAATATTGATAGTACTTGTGTTTTAATTCATATTTATAATTTAAGCTTAAAATTTTTTTTTTAAGATTTTATTTATTTGTGAGAGAGAAAAAGAGCACAAGCAGGGGGAGCAGCAGGCAGAGGGAGAGGGAGAAGCAGACTCCCTGCCGAGCAAGGAGCCCAATGTAGGACTCGATCTCATGACCCTCAGATCATGACCTGAGCTGAAGGCAGATGCCCAGCTGAGCCACCCAGACGCCTCAAACAGGGTATTCTTGTAGATCTTTTTATCTCAATTCTATTTTGTGAAAATATAAAACAACCACTTTCATGTATATTTTATTACATTTAACAGATTAAATTATTCCCAAATGTTTAACACTACTTATATATTTATCAGTTTCCTTAGAATTTTTGAATAACTTTGATTGTCCCAGACACTTGGACAAGGTTTTTAAATTTAATGGACAAATTCTTCTCAAGAACCTAAGACATGTTTGCAAATCTAATCACCTTTTTAAATTAAGCAAATAAACTTAATTTCAAACATCTTAAAATGGACAATATGCACAAAACTGCATGATTTAAAGGCTTGTTCACACATGCATAAATGCAGGATTCAAAAAAAGTGTCAAATATAATAATTTGAAGTAATTTTTTTTCACCATCTCTACACATATATCTGCCCAGGGTTACACATTTACTAATAAAAGGGCTATCTCAGGTCACCAAAGTTTACCTCTTGATAACCTGAAATTGAGACCTGGATCGTGGTTAGTTTGCTCATTTAATGATTGAAATGGATCAGGGGCTATCTATGAAGTAAACTAAATACTAATATGAGCATAAAACCTGGATTATGAGTTAACTGGCAGCTGTCCAGGTGGCCCTTCTTTTATGATTAAGCTTTGACTCTGAGCTTTCAGTTGTGCCTTAACTAAGTTTCATGTTTTTGCAACCCAATATTTTTTTCTAAGACAAGATAGCACTTAAGTTTCTTAAGTTTTGTTAGTTTTCATTGAAATTTTTGATAATACGGTTTTCAAGTTCAACGTTGTAACTATAACATACCTTTCTCAATTGAAGACTAGCTAAATGAATCCCTCAATTGGGTTGCAATTTTATTTTCCTTTCTGTTTCGTAGTTCTTATATGTGCACTAACTATAATAGTGTGGCATTTTACTAACAGAATGACATCATTGCTTTGGATTAGTTTATCTAATTGTTATCTATTTTTTTTTAAAGTCTATATTTGTGGGTTTTTTTTTTAAATATTTTATTTATTTATTTGTCAGAGAGAGGGAGAACGCGAGAGAGCGAGCACAGGCAGACAGAGTGGCAGGCAGAGGCAGAGGGAGAAGCAGGCTCCCTGCCGAGCAAGGAGCCCGATGTGGGACTCGATCCCAGGATGCTGGGATCATGACCCAAGCCGAAGGCAGCCGCTTAACCAACTGAGCCACCCAGGCGTCCCATCTAATTGTTATCTATTATAAAGTCTGTCACATGGTTGTAGGAGAAGATACTTAGAAAGCTGATTTTCTTGTTTATGTTTTGGCTAGTAGTTTTTTTCACCACATTATTCTTATTGTGTAATTATTATGTAGTTGATATATGTTTTTTGTTCATTCATCCAACAAGGGTTAAGTCATAAAATAACTTGGCCAAAGTTATGTGGGGTTTGCTGAGGGAAGAAAGGGGCTGTCCCTCACAGGAGCTGCAGGACCTCACCACATCTACCTACAGGAGCTAGGACAGTATACACAGGATTGGACTCTGAGGGGACTTGGTGAAGTGGGACCAAACATGAAGTTAGATAAGAAAGAATATTCAGTAGCACTCCTTGGGCATGCAGGATTTTTAATACCCTAGGCAAGAACTCCAAGAGATGTGAACATGCTGCTAAGATAGCTACTAGAAGCATGCAAAAGCAGCGGCCATACATTGTCACAAAGGTCAAAAAAGCCATGGTACATGATGTAAAAAGAGTGAAAAGATTCAGAAAATTAGGCATGAGGTTTACTATGAGACTGGAGAACACGATAAAGGTTAAATTAAAAGCAACAAGGAATATGCTAGTGAGGGGCACACCAACATCACCAACATGTCCTTTGAACTGATGGTCTGCAGTCATTACATTAGTAGGCACACTAATAGCAATATCATGGCAGGTATACATGGTATCTATCCCCATAGACCTCCTCCAGTGGGATCTCTGGCCATTAACCCAGGTAATTACACAGTGGGAAAAGGGGAATGCCCAAACATTTTAAGGTCTGTTGGACACAGGATAGAAGTTGATACAGAGACCTAAAGCATCATCATGGCCCCTCTGTCACAGTTGGGGCATTTGAGGGCCAGGTAATAAATAAGATCTTGGCCTAGATCCAGTTCATCATCTACTAGGCTGTAGATCCATATGGTGTTCGTGTCTAGTCTCTGAATATATACTTGGAATAGACATGAGAGTTGGCATAACTTGCACATGTTTCCTTGGATTGGATAAGAACTATTACGATAGGTGTATTTGCTTCCTAAGGCTGCCATAGCAAAATGCCACAAATTGAGTGGCTTAAGATAACAAATTTTATTCTTAGAGTTCTGGAGACCAGAAGTCCACATTCAAGGTGTTGGCAGGGTTGGATCCTTCTTGGGGGCTCAGAGGGAGAGTCAGTTCCATGCCTCTTTTCTAGCTTATGGTAGTTGCCCAAAGTCCTTGGAGTTCCCTAGCTAGCAGTTGCAAAACTCCAATCTTGTCATATGGCCATCTTCCTTATGAGTCTGTCTTGGTGTGTGTTCCCTTCTAAGGGCACCAGTCATTTCAGATTGAAGGCTCAACCTACTCCAATATGACCTCACCTTAACTGGTTGCATCTGCAAAGACCCTATTGAGAAATAGATGTCAGGAAAGAGGAATTTTGAGGGGAAGGGGACATTATTCAACCTAGTACAGTGGGGAAGACCAAATATTTGGAAGCCTCTAAAACTGTCTTCTTCTCAGCCAGGGTAGGAAATAAAAACAGTATTTCATTCTGGGAGTAGGGAATGGAGAGAGAATGGAAGGAACTAGAGATGCAGGTAGAAGTGGACTTCATTACATCTCCATTTTAATATACTAA
Source organism: Mellivora capensis (assembly GCA_004024625.1). Lineage (NCBI taxonomy): Eukaryota > Metazoa > Chordata > Mammalia > Carnivora > Mustelidae > Mellivora > Mellivora capensis. The sequence goes on from PISX010007128.1 coordinate 86,309, forward strand.
TCTTGCCCCTGCATCTTTTCAATTCTAATTTTTTCTCTTCTAATTGACATGCAATGTTATGTTAGTTTCAGGTGTTAAAGTCTAGTTTTTTAAATAAACATTCACGGTTTGATGGACTGCAAACTTACTCTGAAGGTCTTTGTGTGCATAATGAAGTTTTCACTGCTATTTTGAGTTACTCTTAGATTTTGATTATTTTGTGATTTTTCTTGTTACATGTTTTTCTGCTCTTCTTAACCCATTTCTTAATGAGGTTCCCAATTTAGGACTGTTTCTTTTGGGGGAGGAGGCATCCCTATTTTCAAGCCTGCATTATGAATATTAGAAATGAGTTCCTGAGATGAACATATATATGAAAACAGTATGGCAGATCCACATGTTGGTATAAGTTTGCTTACATTTTGAAGTTCAAGGTAAGAATCTTTAAAGAAATTCTACAGATACTATCTGACTTATGGCCTTTACACTCGTATACATTGTTATTACAGGATGTAAACCCGGATTCTTGTCTTGGCCCTCCTGGGTGTTCCCATGCAGTTGAAGATACAAAGCCTATCCAGCAGATCACTGAGGAAAAAAAGATGAGAACTGAGTTGCATAAAAAAGCCACTGGAAGTTTCTTGGCCATTTTAGCCTAATTGAAAGTAAAAAGAATTTAGAGTAACAATACGATTTAAATGCAGAGCTTTATGCTGGGGGAGAATGAATCTCCCATTGGAGGTCTTTTATTCCAAAACATTTTATCTCAGACTTTACAATTAAGGTTCAGTCTCCCAGCCCCCTCCTCGCTCCCTGCTTCACTTCAGAGACCATGACAACAATCCTGCCAGGTGACAAGCAGCACTGTTAACATGGTGCAGATGCCTAGGAGACACCCAGTAAAGTGTGAACCCCTTTGGCCACCAGATGGCAGCAGAGGGCTATGTTTAAAGGGCATTTTCCCAGGACCAGAAAGGGTGGAGTAGGGCCCTCTGAGCAAGGGCCAGAGAAGAGCCCAACTTGGACCCAGCAAGGGAGCCTGAGAAGCCTGAGGCTGAACTCTACGGAGTCAAATGTTGTCCTTGTGCTAGTTCATTTGGGAAGTAGTGAGGAGACAGCAGGGTTCATGATGTCTGAACAAAGAATAAGAAACGAAGGATGAGCCAGAAGACAGTTGTGATTATCCTACTAAGGACAGAACAGCCAGAGGTTAGAAAGGACAGGAAGTGTGTGGTAGACAGATTCAGAGTGGATTTTTAAATCCCTTCTTCTGTTCATTTTAAGGAGCCACAGAATCCAAAACTTTTCAGGTACTCTCTAAAAGATGGACAGGGGATCCTATGTTATCTCTTATCTGGGAAGTAAATTTTATTGCTAACTGGGATAATTGGGAGGGAGATGGGCAGAGATGGTAAAAAGAAACTGCCAGAAAAGATGTTTTAGGGTAACAAGGTTAATAAAGATAACTATAGTCTCTAATCTGATTTTTACTTCTTACTTTGTTTCAAATAGTAAAACCAGTGATACATAGTTGAGAAAATTCAGGTTTGGTTTTTTGTTTTTTTTTTTCCTCCATGTAAGCAATTACTTAAGGGTTTTCATGATGGTTCTCAGGTGGGCAAAAGTATCAAGATGAGTTAAAAAAAACTGTCATTTTATTGGAGTATCTTAAAGTTAAGTCAATTCCCCCTGTTAGAAGAGACTTGATATATTGAGAACTAAGCTTTAGAAATAGTAATTGCTAACATTTATTGAGGGTTTACTCTGTGCAGGAGATTGTTCTGTTGTTCTCTGCATTTTTTATAGATCAGTGGTTCTCTGACCAGCCACATCAGAATCTGCTGGGGATTGTTATGGTGTAAACCAGAGCTACCGAGTCAGGCCACCCCAGAGCTACCGAATTAGGTCACCCCTGAGCTACCGAATCAGCCACCCCTGAGCTACCAAATCAGAAACTCCAGGAGTGGGGTCGAGCCACCTGTGTAATTATAGCAAACTCTCCAGGTGATCCTGATTCTTGTTAACGCTGGAGCGTGTATTCACCGGTGTTGAGTATTGTATTTAATCCTTACAACAACCCTAAGAAATAAGGATCTTTATTGTCACCCTCCATTTGATAGCTGGAAAATCTGAGGCCAGAGAAGTTAAATGATTTGCCTAGTGACACTGGGTTCCTAAGTAGCACAGCTGGGGTTTGACTTCAGAGCTTATATTCTGGAGGTCTTCCTTTTAGAGGGAGTGCCACTAAGCCTTTCATGGGATTGGCTTCTGTCCTATGGCTCTTACAACATATTGAATTCACTCATTTAAAGCACTGTGTGTTATAGTTATATAAAGCACACCCTCTGGGTGTGCACACACCTCCACGCACATATGAGAGTGTGTGTTGCCCAAGGTGGCTGGTAGTGACCAAAATTTTATTTGTCTTGTCTTCCTGCTAGGTCACTTAAGGATAACCAGTCAAAAGTGGCCAGTTGTGAAAATCCTAGAGAAATGAGAATTTGCATTAGCTGAACAGTGGTTTTCAAACTTCAGTGGGCATCTGAATCGCCTGCTTTGAGAAATCCTGAATACAGTGAAGCCCAAGGGGTCTGGACAAAAGTTATGGATGGTCTAAAGAAGGAGACAGTTCAGGAACAGACTGGGGGGTTTAGTACCTTTCCCTGAGGGTCTTCTGAAAATTAACCCTACCTGATTTTCACTATAAAGCTATTGAGTCATTTAAGATTAGAAAAGATAAATCTCCAAAGAGAGCATAATTGGCAGACTCACTTTTTATGGCACAGGAGTTTTGTATTTAAGATGTGTGTGTGTGTGTGTGTGTGTGTGTGTGTGTGTGTGTTGGGAAAGGGGGCCTGGTGCATAGCAAGCCACCCCAGACTGGATTGACTTCGGTCACACACATAGTATTCAGTGATTCAATTCAACCTCTTTTGTTTTTAAATTCTTGCAGTGGCCCAAACACTAGGTTAGGAGCTGCAGATACAAGCTAAGCAGTACAGTCCTGACTTTAAAAGGGCTTCTAGTATATTAGGAGATACAGAGAAATAGATGTGTGTGTTAGTTATCTATTGCTGTGTAACAAATCACCCCAAAACTTAGCATTTAAAAATATAACATTCATCAACACGCAGTGTCTGGAGGTCAGGAACCTGAGTGTAGCTTAGTTGTGTGCTTTTAAAATTAATGACCAAATAAACAGGACAAAAGGCAAAGTTTAGGGATAGTCCTATATAAAGAAATATGAGCTATGAGAGATTTAAGGCAGCACCATAAAAAGAAGCAGGGTGCTATAAAAAAGAAAAGTCAGAGGATGAAACTACATTAGGAACAAGTGGGTTTTATGCTGGGAATTCAACTTCAGAGAATTGTAAGAATTGTTAGAAAACAGATATTGTAAACTCATTTTTTGCAGATGAATTTATTGTTTAGAAAATTTAAAAAATTTACAATTAGAATAAATAAGAGTTCAGCAAAGTTCAAATTAACATACAAAGTTAATAGTGCTTCTATATACAAAAGCAAAAATTAAGTCAAAAATATATTTAAAGATAGATCCTATTAAAAAATAGATCCTATTAAGTTAGTAATGGATATTCTTTGCTATGGCAAAAAACCTTGCAAAAGACATGGAAGACTATTCAAGTAAAACATACAGAGTTTATTAAAGGATGTAGAAGTGACCCAAATAAACAGAGTTTCATCCTGTTGTGGGGGGAGGTGAAATCCAACATTATGAAGAAGTGAACTCTCTTAAACTTTAAATGCAGAAATATTTTGGGAGATAACAAATTTAAAATTCTTTTGTTTTTAAAATGTTAATTTAAATTCAATATAGTTATGGCGCTTGGGTGACTCAGTCTTTAAGCGTCTGCCTTCGGCTCAGGTCTTGATCCTAGAGTCCTGTGATCAAGCCCCACGTCAGGCTCCCTGCTCATCAGGGAAGCCTGCTTCTCCCTCTCCTATTATGTTATGTTCCTATTCTTGTTATCTCTCTCTTTCTCAAATAAATAAAATCTGCAAAAAATAAATTCAATATAGTTAAAATATAGTGCATTATTGGATTCAGCGATAGAATTTAGTGATTCATCAGTTGCCTATAACATCCAGTGCTCACTCCATCATGTGCCCTCCATAATGCCCATCACCCAGTTACCACTTCTCCCCACCCTATCCCCTCCAGCAACCCTCAGTTTGTTTCCTAGAATTAAGAGTCTCTTATGGTTTACCCCCATCTCTGTTTTCATCTTATTTTATTTTTCCTTCCCTTCCCCAGTGTTCATCTATTTTGTTTCTTAAATCCACATATGAGTGAACTCATACTGTTTTGTCTTTCTCTGTCTGATTTACATCACTCAGCCTAACGCCTTCTGGGTCCATCCATGTCATTGCAAATGGCAAGATTTCATTCTTTCTGATGGCTGAGTAATATTCCATTGCGTATTTACAGCACCTCTTTATCCAATTCAACAAGTGCTAAAATTCTGAATTGGGTATCTAGTAAGAGAAATGAAAAGAAAGAGTGGGCCAAATGTATTAGGAAGATAAGTCATCAACTTGGGTTTTGATGTGTTGAAATGGGATAGATAGATCCAGTATAGGGAGGTCATGTCTAGAAACATACATCTAGGATAAAGCTGAAAGGGTGGATATATTTATTAAAGGAAAAGTCAGAACTTGAAATAAAAACTGCCAAGGGACATAAATAAATTGAAAATTTTAGAAAAAGAAAAGTCAGGAAAGAAAAGAGTAGATTGTAACAGAGTTCCTAGCAGTGGGTCAGTTGCGGCAGAAAGGCTAAAATAAAGGGGGGGTTAAGAGAATGCTACTGATGATGTCAGAAGCTTAGTTTCATCGTCATGGGTACAAGGGTAAGGAACACTGTCGAATGACCATCAGATGTAAAAATTGAGGTGTTGACTATGTATTGCCTTCTGTGTTTGTTATGGGTTAAATTGTATGCCTCAAAAAGATCTGTACAAGCCCCAACCCCATACCTGTAAATGATTTTATTTGGAAAATAGGGTCTTCAGTAGACATAATCTCATACTGGAGTAGGATGGGCCCTTAATCCAATATGACTAGTCTCCTTGTGTAAGAAGAGGGGACAAAAGAGACGCAGAGGGGACCACCACGTGATGATGGGGGCAGAGCAAAGACAAGGCATATGAAAGTTGAT